>JAPVCG010000038.1:100008-146388 GCA_029606305.1 Paecilomyces fulvus
ACCCCGTCACTCTGCTACACCCCTGGAGGTCTGCAAGGGATATTAGAAACTGGATCAGGGGCCGACAAGCGTCGTTCTGGACGTTCATAGGCCATTACAGGTTGCATTCCCCCAGACCTGGACGTGGCGGTTTTGAAGAGACCATGCGATCCTCCTAGGCTTTCCCCGAGTGATTTCTTTGTTGCAGTTCCGGCCGAACGGCCCCCAGTACTATTCTCTATCAACTAGCCCGGTCATTGACGAACAAGATGGATGTGCTGGACGAGCCTTTGGCGTCCGGTACGTATCCATCGCGACGTCGCAAATCCCCCCCCTTCCGGTCGACAAGCGTTCCAGCACATGCAAACCGTGTCAATGTCCCTCCGGCCTCTCCTGAGATCATCTCATCTTTGATCTCCTCGTTATCGGCCATATCAGCGCCCGCTCAGAGTCATTTCGACAGCCTGCCCAACATCGATGACCACTTGACACAGTCGCCTAATTCTCCGCAATCAGATCTCTCGCCGCAGAGGGGTCGTTCGAGGTCGAAGGTGTCGAATGAACATGGGTTTGGCATGGATTATGGTGCTTACAAGGCCGCGGAGGAGAGCGCCGACAGCCCACTTCTGCATCCTGACGATGCGGCTATTTCACCTGTCGTTCGCATGGCACCACCTTCTTCATCATCCAAGCCCAAAAGTAGCCCAGGACGAGAGCTGTCGCCATTGAGACCGGGTTCTGTCGGGTCAAATAGCCTATCGGGAGCTATTTATGAGGAATTATCTGGATTTGGCATCATCTCAACGGAACCAGGTCCCCGAGTGTCCACAGCAAATAGTGTTGCATCCTCCAGTTCTGGAGGACGAAAGAGCTTGAAGGGTCAGCTGGGATTGCTAAAGAAAGCTTCCAAAGAGTTTTTGCAGGATAAAGACTCCGATCGACTGAAGAAGGCTGCCAGCCAGAACGACAGCTTGAGACCTAAGATGCCTCGAAGCAGAGCGAGCTTACGCTCAATCCGTTCCATGGCCGATCTCACAGAGGAGATCGCAGATGACGCCGATATAGGAACCTCTAAGCAAGGAATTAGAGGGTTGTCAGATACAAAAAGGATCCCATCACAACCTACAGATGCGCTAGCATCAAGCCCCGGCGGAATAGGAAGTGGTAGAATGATTCCGACACGTGAGTCCTCGTTACGACACAGCTACGGCGGTACTTCGAATAAGAAGCGTAGGCCGGCTCGTCATGTCCGCTATTCGTCTACCGGAAGCAAAGACCTAAAGATCGAGGGTGGTATCGCTGAAGCCAGCAATGAAACGGAACAAGTGACAAAAAGAATCCAAGAGTTGAAAGAACAGCAGAAAAAGATCAAGTCAGAGCTTCAGATTGATGATACTCCCACAAAGCCTAGACGTTCAGTCTCAGCGTCACGACAGCAAGTGACGCGAGTGTCAAGTGAACCACGTCCAACTCGGTCATCGTATGGTGACAGTTTCTTGCATAAGGTGGAGGAGACTGGTCTTGGTTTACACGAGGAAAGCGCGCCTGCTCCAGCGGTTCTGACAGGGACAAGCAGTAAATCTACGAAGCGCAGCAGTGGCCCTCTTGTGTCGAAAACGACTAACATACAACCGGTGTTGGGGAAACAGTCGTTGGATAAACCAAGTCAGCTGGATAGGAGTCATTCCCACAGATCACCAGAATCTTCGCCACTGTCGGGTGTTCAACAACACAGACGGACTTCTTCTGGGCCGCTATCTCAGAAACGGCTCTCGATGCCGGAGGAACGCCCCTCCAGTGCGGATTCAATTGATCTCGCGGTGCACGCGTATATCGATTCGCCAAAACTGACTAAGAAGGTACCTCATCCAACAACAGGTCGCGTAATCGCATTCTCCGATGTTGGAGACCCGAAGGGCTATGTTGTGATTTGCTGCCTGGGAATGGGGCTCACGAGGTACCTGATGGCATTCTACGATGAACTAGCACGGACTCTGAAGCTTCGGCTGGTCACACTTGATCGCCCTGGTGTTGGAGAGAGTGAGCCCTGTTCCGATGGAACTCCACTGGGCTGGCCGGGTAAGTACAGCATCTGGTCAAACTTTGCTAAAGAGTCTGTTTCTGATAATGTATAGACGACGTGGCCATTGTCTGTAATCACCTCAAGGTGACAAAGTTCTCCATACTTGCGCACTCGGCTGGAGCTATTTATGCTTTGGCCACAGCCCTGCGGTTGCCGCAACACATTCGTGGTCGTCTGCACCTTCTGGCTCCCTGGATCCCCCCTTCGCAATTGTCGACTATAGGTGCCCACAAGGAACCGGCCCCCAGCAACGCTGTTCCCTACTCACAGAGGATACTGCGTGCACTGCCGACACCTATCCTCAAGGTGGCCAACTCGAGCTTTATGTGCACCACCAGTGCAAGCATCACAAGCAGCCTCCCCAAGTCTCCCCGCCGAACTAAGCGGAAGACAACCGGCAGGGATACTCTGGCACCTTCCGCAGGAGAAGCTTCTTTGAGCGCGCAGTCTGCATGCCGCCAGTCGAAGCTGTTACAGGATGTCGCCCTAGATGGAACCCCGGGTCACGCACAGTCGTCGGCCACATTCTCCGGTTCTCCTGGTCCAGATGGGAAGGGCACTTTAGCGATGTCAGCCATAGAAGACCGTGAGCGTCAGTCCGATTATGACAACAGACTGACCTATAAAATCTGGGAGTTAGCGACAACGAATGCCAATCCTGCCGTTGACCTATTGGTCTGCCTGGAGCGTCGTCAGCAGATCGGCTTTCGTTATGTCGATATTACTCGAGCGGTTGTCATCCACCATGGAAGCAGGGATACTCGTGTGCCCGTGGATAACGTAAGGTGGCTAGGAAAGACGATGCGAAGATGTGAGGTTCGCGTTCTCGAGGGCGAAGGTCACGGCCTCATGGCATCTGCAGTCGTCATGGGAAACGTACTTACCGAGATCGCTAAAGAATGGGAAGATTGGACTACTGTCGTTCAGGGCAAGCGAGATGGCCGCAGGGCGACTGTCAACCATTCCTCGCGACCGGGCGTTGTCATTTAAGACCGACTAATCACGTCCCCGGGCAAAACTCCATTAACAAAACCTCTACTAGCAAGTCAGCCTGCTGCTTGTATAGCACGATCGGCCAGAATCGAGTCCTCAACCGGTATTCTGCTTGGGCGCTTGACGCATCCCAAAACAAACGCAAATCGACGAAAAGTATTCACATGTCTATTCTGGCAGCTACTCTGTTCCGTCTTTACTCTCTCTCGACCGCCATATTCCTCCTCCTCATCCATCTTTCTGCTCGCCGACCTTGGCTAATCCGAGATACGTCGCTACGGGTTTTGCGACGTGTTCTCTTCCCCTAGCGTGTTATAATTCTCTGCGAAGATTCAGCGCTTATGGTCTATTGATAAGCATGTATGACTATGTAGATGCTCTGCTGATGCCCCTGCTTTCTGGCGTTGATATTCTTGTCTTTGTCGGTGTTAGATACCATTTATCGTTAGCATGATGTCTAATTCAATATTTAGTAATTCCGATTATGTCCATATTACCAGAGAGCTTGTTAGTAAATGTCACATTAACCACAGAGAATAAATCCAAAACAATACTGTATTAATTCTATCATGGTTCGGTAAGACTAATCTCAAGGTCCAGGGGTACTTCCGCTGTGACGTAGCGGAATCACCTCGTAAGCGCTTCTCCACATGCGACAACGAAGGTTGCTTCATAGCGTCGATCCTACAAACAACCTAAATTCATTAACGGGCAGTTTCAAATCTCTCTTGCAGTTGATATTGACCGTTTGCGACTTAGCCTTACGACTCCACGCTATAACTTAGTCGTCTAAGAACTTACCGCGACCGCTTCCCCAAAGTTTCTGGAGCCGTTTAGGAGAGAACCCCGTGGGGGCAAGCAATTCACAATGCCTTCTCAACGCCGGGTTAAGATTTTCTTGGTCGCTGCCGTGACGATCATATTTTTGCTTTTTTACTATACGGTAAGTAAATAATCCTTGTTCGCCACATTGTATGATGGAGGTTGTATGTGTGCTCGAAGCTAATCCATCGTTGGATGATAATAGAGCGATGCGCGACGAATCCAGAACCAGCAATTCTATCGATCGACTGTCGAGGCGATGGATGCCCAAGCCGCGGCGAAAGATTCAGCAAGTGATGATACCAGTCTGTTTAAAAAGCTGCAGCCCAATCGAGCGCCCGTCGATAAGGAGGCGTTGAAAGTGAACGGGGATAAGTTGGTGAAACCACAGGATAGCAATGAGGAGATCGAGGAGATCTCCGTCGCGGGAAGAACGAAGATGCCGGCTCCCAAGCCAAAGGAGAGTCCACTGGCAGAGAAGAACGAGGAGCTTAAGACAGAAGAGTCTAAGAAAGAGGAGCCTAAGAAAGAGCTTGAGCCTGAAGAGGACCCTGAGGTCAGGTCTGAGCTCAATGCGATCTTGAAGCGGTCGCCGAGTACGTTACTCTTCGCCCTTCCATGTATGGCTTTATGGTTCCTTATCAGCAGCTGACGTATGTTTTTTTTTCCGCAGTTATCGTCTTTTCCAAATCCTACTGCCCATACAGCGCCAAGGCGAAGAATATCCTCCTTGAGAAATACTCTATCGTCCCGGCGCCATTTGTCGTCGAGTTGGACCAGCATCCCTTGGGCCAGGAACTACAGACGCTCCTAGCGAAAAATACTGGTCGAAAAACCGTCCCGAATATCCTCGTCAATGGGCGCAGTATCGGTGGCGGAGACGACATCGCGGCGCTGGATCAAGAGAATCATTTGGGCGAGAAGCTCAAGTCGTATGGAGGAAAACGCATCATGGAGGTTGCCCCGAAGGCACAAAAGGAGGTCTGAAGATAGACAATGATTAATGGGAATACTATGCTGCCTGTTTGATTATGTGATGCTTCAGATCTGGCCAGTTGATCTGCGGGTTGGACCAACTATTTACAGCCGTGTCAGGAGGGGTGCATGATAGGGCGTTTTGGTCGATAGCGAGTATATGAGTCTCGGGAATTGTATATAGTAATTTTGATGGTATAGATGCTCTGGTTGGGCTGGTTATCTACCTTTCGGGTTTACAAGGTGCCTCCATACGTGTGCTGAAGAGGAGGATGCTACGGGTGTAGTTATTCAACCAGATCAGCTAAACATATGCAAATGACCATTTTACTTACACTCCTTGATTCGATGAAAAGGAACAAACAAATACAATAACCCAACTGATCATGAACTAAATGCTAAACACAACATCAAGAATACTCAAAGGAACAACCTCGGATCCGCCCAGCCCGAAAAGTCAACCAACCCTAGACCCAAACGGCGCTAAACCCAAACAGTCAGCTAAGCGACGCACAACCCGCCCACCTGCAATTTCGCTCCACCAGGCCTCATCGAATTTCGATCCTCTTGACGACCGATCGCACGACGACAACGACGACAGTTCTCCCCTCGGACACTTCACAGCACGCGCAGTCAAGATGCGGTACATCCACTCCGAGGAAACGTTGCCAATCCCCGACAATGGTGAGCATTCAATCAGACCATCTTTTCTTTGAGCCGGACGGAGAAATTGGGAAGATCGCGAAATGTCACTGGACATGGTGTTTCTTTACAAGGGGGAATTCCCTTACGCGATGAGGAAGAAGCAAAAGAGCGCACTGCAGATACAATTATGGGATATTCGATTGTTGAAATAAATGGCCTGGGGCTGACCGATGTGTTTTGCGTATAGTGAAAGTTCACATTCGTTCGCGGGTTGTCACCGTTGAGGGACCTCGAGGTACGCACAAAATCCCCGACTGGCAGAGATAGAAGGATGACAGTCTTTTCCTCTATCTTTCTTTTTCAATGGGAATAAGTTGTCGGGCTGATATATCCTCTTGGCGAATTTCAGGCAAGCTCGTGAAGGACCTGTCTCACATCGCTGTTACCTTCGGCCGCCCCGAGAAGAACGTCATCTCGATTGAGCTGCACCACGGTGCTCGCAAGGGAATTGCTGCTCTCCGAACTGTCCGCACCCTCATCAACAACCTGATCATCGGTGTCACCCGTGGTTTCAAGTACAAGATGCGCTACGTCTATGCACACTTCCCCATCAACGTCAACATTGAGAAGAACAGCGAGACTGGCCTGTACGAGGTTGAGATCAGGTATGATGAATCCTACCATTGAATGTGGATATTGCGGGAGGAAAGATGATGAGAGAGTCCCCCTGTAGGGAGGGGGGATCTTCTGTCTTGCATGGAAGATGAGGTTGGAGCCGTTCGCTGATGGATTGATTCTTCGAAACAGAAACTTCCTCGGAGAGAAGATCGTCCGCCGTGTCACCTGCCAGCCTGGTGTCGAGGTCGTTACCTCCGCCAACGTCAAGGATGAGCTCCAGCTGACCGGAAACTCCCTTGAGGGTGTTTCCCAGAGTGCCGCCGACATCCAGCAGATCTGCAGAGTCCGCAACAAGGATATCCGAAAGGTCAGTTGCCTTTTGTTTCAATCTTTCGTGTGTGTAATGCTAATACCCGAATAGTTCCTTGACGGTCTGTACGTGTCGGAGAGGGGCAACATCATTGAGGAGTAAAGAGTGACGGTGTTTTCTGCTTGGGGTGTCTAGTTAGAATGTCCGGAAAATATTCGCATGCCTATGATACTAGCAGGGCGAAATAAAATGACCATGGAATGCAATGCCCTTTTGCGTGTCCACGGTAATGGCTTGTACTAGCTGGAAAACGTGACATGTAGAAAAGTTCAGCTTCTATGAGACGACCAAATTTCAATTTCCTTTTACACAGATGGCGCTCGCTCTCCTACCCATCCTTGCCAAACTCGCGCACGACTGCAAGCAGCCTCGCGTTACCCAGTTACCATACTGCTGCTGCTTCAAGAAATTGGACCCTCTCATCCGGACTGAATCACCCAATGCGAGCTAACCTAGCAAGTTTCCCCTTGCGTAAACGCTCTGATGCAACTCTGAATGTCTGCGATAATGATAGCGTCGGACACTACTCCGTTAAAAAGACGTAGAGCTACTCCCCCCGTCCTAGAAACGGTATTGTTAGAGGGGCATCTCCCCTCAATCCCTTTGTGAACTCCAGTCTTCCTCGACCCTTCAACAAACTCCTTCAGCTAGGTCGAGACTTTCCGTGGCGTCTCGGATCTTGTGGGGTATTGTATTAGTCCTATTTTGGATCGCATCCGGGCGGTTCCTGTCTTACCCCGTCATCTTCCAGGTCGTCATCGTCATAAGGGACTCTTTAATCCTCAGACCAGGGACCTAGTAGAGCAAGATGTAGTTTTAGAAAGTGACGGTACTTCCCTTCACAAATATCCCAGGTGAATGTGATGAAGGCTCAAACACACTGCTCTTGTGTTCCCAAAGCAAGAGAAAGCATGTGAAACTCACGTGCAATATCAAACACCACCACAACCACATTCGCACACATACAGATTTCATGGCCTTTTCTCTGTAAGAGACATGGAATCCTGGGTAAGTCTCTATGGGCTACTAGCGGCCCTTATGGGCATGCTAGCTGATGTTGCGGGGTTTTGGAAAACGGTAAGCCTCTGATGACCTCGATAGTTAGAGCTATCTTTTCGATTGGGTTGATAGGATGATGGAAGGTAAAATGTATGCTTTTGCTGACCGGTTGAATTCAGAAAATCCTCTCCTGGTGGACATCTCGCTCCCCTAAAGATGAGCTGTTGCATAAGCTGGCGACGGCAGAGACGTTTGATGAGTGGCAGGCGGCTGCTTTTCGACTTGATGAGCTTTTGGGTCATGATCTCTGGTAGGTTCAGTTTAATTTTTGGTTTACTAGAGGAGGAACCTCCTTAGGTTTCTTCTTCGATTTCTAGTTGACCAACCTCTTGCTCACTGGTATTTGCAGGCGTCAGAATCCAGTTAGCAAACATTACGATTATCGACTCATCCTTGGGAGGCTGGAAGCTATTATTCACTCCAGAGAGGAAGATGATATCCTCACTCTGGTTAACCTCCTGAGATCCGGACTCGTGCGCAACCTAGGCAATATCTCTTCTCCGAAACTGTTCAATCACGCCTACGCCGGCACTAAACTGCTCATAGACGACTACATTACTCAGGTTGCCCGCTCTATTCAGTACATAAGTGCGCTGGAAACGTCACCTACTCATGGGAGTGGGTTTACCTCTCAAGCTAAGCTTGAGCTCTTACATGATGCACGACAGGCCTTCGGCAGATCGACGCTTGTACTGCAGGGAGGGTCTATTTTCGGGCTATGCCACCTTGGTGTCGTAAAGGCGTTACACCTTCAAGGACTCCTTCCAAGAATCATCACGGGAACAGCTACGGGTGCCCTCATTGCTGCTATTGTTGGAGTCCATACCGAGGACGAGCTTCTGACTTTCTTGAACGGGGATAGTCTCGACCTGACTGCTTTTGACCGTGGGACAAGGCCTGATTCCACCAAAAACGGTAATGGCGTGGCCACAAACGAACAGGATGGCGGGATGGCGACACTGAAAAGATGCATCAAGCGGTATCTCCGAGAAGGATCGTTTTTCGACATCCGGATCCTGGAACAATGCGTGCGGGCCAACGTCGGTGATATGACTTTCGAGGAGGCCTATACGAAATCCAAGAGAATACTCAATATTACCGTTGCCACTTCAGCAAAGAGTGGTTTTCCCAACTTGCTGAATTATCTGACGGCGCCGAACGTGGTGAGTACGATCCATCAAGGGATCTTCTGCTTGTATTTGCTAACTCGATCATAGCTGATATGGTCTGCTGCCCTTGCATCGAATGCATCTACAACGAGCCTGTATTATCCTGTCAAGCTGTACTGCAAGGACGAGACGGGCGCTATCATTCCATGGCCGCATTCTGAGGATATTGTCTTCACGTCCTGGCGGCAGACAACTTACACGGACCGAGAATCGCCTCTTACCCGTATCGCTGAGCTCTTCAACGTTAATCATTTCATGATATCTCAGGCACGACCCTATGTCGTCCCTTTTCTTCACTCCGACCTTCAGCGTCCCGATCAAAGACAGGCAAGCATTGCGCAGTCCATCATGCGTCTGATCCTAGTCGAGATCTTCCACCGGCTGAAACAGCTTGATTATCTCGGCCTCCTCCCCACTGGCCTACGCCGACTTCTCATCGACGAAAGTATCCCGGGTCCTAATTTAACCATTATCCCCGATCTCTCATTACGAGATCTGACCAAACTCCACCAACGCCCCACAAAAGAAGGACTCGACTATTGGATCCTGCGTGGCGAAAGAGGCGTCTGGCCCGCAGTCAGCTCTCTGAAAGTTCGCTGTGCCGTGGAAATTGAACTGGACAAGGGATATCAAGTTGTCCGCAGACGCAGGGAAAGCTCATCCGAGTCTAGTACTACCGAACAAAGTCATACTGGGGAGACCGGTGTTAGAAGACGCAGGGCTCTCAGTTCGATGTAGCGCGGGAGGGAAGCTTTAGTAATGTCTGGCTCGCCATAGCATAGTTTTAGCATAGCATGAGTTAGGGGTTGGAGTAAAGCCTCTCATTCGTACACCAAAATAAACTACTACAGTTAACTATGAAAAGTAAGAAAATAGCTCCTGACATTCAAAGCACCATAATATCACTTCTAGTATTTAGATTAGACATACATCTGCCTCTCATTTGGAATCAGCCATAACAGCATTGATCTTATGTTTATGTGCATGATAATCTTATCAGATTAACATGACCATCTCGGCGCCCGCTCTCACGGTGCCCAAGCACACCTCACAACTGGCGCCGAGACACTCATGCGTCTGGGACATTATAAGCCTCACGCGCGATGATGTCGTTGTTTACATCACTTCAACTATTATTGTAACCGCATTGCATTGTTGGTGCTAGTGCTGTTTATTCTCAATAGACTAGACTAGCTAGTTAACTAGAATGAAATAAAGCATCATAACATCTGCCTATTCTCACTCTTAGATATCACTTTGGAGTTATTATTCTATTCTATTCTGTAACCTCGCTTAGAGCTTAGGTTACATTCAAAGAAAGCAACACGCCACATTGCTTTTGAAGGATATCTCTTTGGATTTTTCACTTCAGTGCTGTTTTCTCTCTCACACACTGTCTCTGGTATTGGAGATATCCCGTCTTGCTAGACAGCTCTTGTCCTATTCACCTAGGAAAGGGGAATCTTGTCTCCTGGGAATATCTTCGATATTGCGATTCACTTTGAGACTTGGGGCTGTTCTCATTCATTCCTTTCGTCGGCTCCTGCTCCGGCTTTGCTGGCCCTCGATCCTTATCTGTACCTTATTCGACTGAAAGACACTCTAATCCACGCTCATTGCAACGTTGACAGAAGGATTCCGAGTCCAATTCTACTAAAAAAAATTTCTGTACGAATATCAGGTCTTGTAAGTAACGGATTCTCCCTGTGGGGAGTGATATACTCACAAATAACGGAATAGACCTGGAGTCCGGCCGATATGACTCGCCCAGGGATCTCTGCCGTCTTCAAACTGAAGAGGAACAAGAAGGAAATCGCCCTTCTCCGTGAATCTGGCGAGAGAAAGGTGTCTCTCAGCCAGATGATTGCCGAAGCGTTTCCAGACGAAGAATCACTGTTCAGGGACGAGCCGGATGATATGGAGGACTGGCTTGACGAGGGACCGACGGTCCAGACTCCCGAATCCAATGAATCCAATGAATCCAATTCTACGGTTGCGTCGGTGCCAGCTGTCACCGAAGAACAACAGTCTTCTTCCCAGGATGTCACCAAGCCGGATGAAGACAGTTCCTCTGAGGAGAAGCCGAAGGTTGTGAACGTCACCCACCCCTGGAACATTGTCGACTATCACCTCTATCTGTTGTGTCTCGAGAATGGCGAAGGTGAGCATACGAAACGCCACTGTATGTATCTATTCGATGGAAGCGAGTGTCGTCCATTCCTGTACCGCAGCTTCTTTGAGAAAGAAGACCCGTTCTCCCCTGACAAGGTTGGGCCCCAGCCGTATCTCTTGTTCGGAATTCTTCCCATATCGGAATCAGGCCCTTCATTCAATGGCATGAAATATCTCCTGGGCTTCGACTGGAATGCAAAGAAGATCTTCGCTCGACGCTTCACCTGGATCCCGGATGAGGTCGAGGACATGTGGACTGTCTGGGAAGAGGGCCAGATCGTCTACCAATTTTCAATCTTGGAGCTCCAGCAGATGATGAGGGCTAGTCTCAGTAATGGAGATGGAAGCATAGCGGTCACATGCTTAAGCTCAAGCGACCACTGCCTGATCAAAGATATCAACGAGGAACCTGGAATGGAGATGGTCATCGTCATCCAGTGCTGTCAGTGGGTTACTGACCTGGCGGAGGTCTTCTGGAAGACCGAAGAGGAGGTCCGCTGCGTGAAAGAAGAGCTCGTTGATATCGCGCACGAATGGCGTCTTGTCCTCCAACGCGCTTCCCACAGGGCATGGTTTGCTTTGGACGATGGGATGCCGAAAGAGGCAGATGCCAGAAGGTCATTGATGGATGAAGTCATCAGCGACCTGTATACTTTCGACCAGTCAAAGAGGCTCGAGAGTCTGAACGACGGGTCATGGCATGCTCCGTCCCAGGACACCTGCGAGAGGATCCGCCAGCGCTGCTGGGATCAGTACCGGGAGGAAGCAATGGAACGTGTGCAGAAGAAGTTCGAACGTCTCTTCATTCCACCTGATAGCGGTAGCCCACCGATGTCCCCTCGAAAGGCACTTGAGAAGATATTTGGTCGTTCCGCACGTTTTGCCGTCCCAGCATCTTCCTTTTTGGAGATTCCTAGGACCCCTCCTCCAGTTGCTAGAACTTTCCTGTCTCATCTATCTCCGGCATCTTCTGACTCATCTGGAGAGATCGTCTCTGCGACTGTTGAACAATTCGATACCCAATACGACAGCATTAGCTTATCTGCGATGTTGAGTGTTCTGACCGGCTTCATCGAGCAGAACCCGCAGTTGGACATCCCTCAGTATCGCCGTCGACTTGGAGCCTTGATGTCTCATATGGGACTCTCTCTGGTGAACCGTGAGCCCAGCAAGGAGGATCGTTCCTTGGCCCGTCAGAAGCATGACTCCGGATACGGGTATAGTGAGGAAGAATGGAACGAGGAACTGAGAGCGATGGGTGAGACTGAGGAGAGCAACGAGAACGTCTCCCGCGCTCCTCCCCGCCTCCTTCCCAGTCCTATCCTCGACTGAACTGTCCAGGGATCAAACCAATATTCAAGACCTCAGTGCACAAATCTTCATCCATCTCTCAAATTTTGTCGAAGTACAGATTCGATTTCCTTTGATTTACGCCTCTTGTACCAGTCACATCTTGCATTCCCCAGCTTCGACGACAGTTTTTATGCCCTTTATTTTTTATTTCTTGTTAGACGCCTAGTCACCACTTTTTTACTCGATCATGCTACGATCACTAATTCCTTCATCACTTCAGTTCTTGTATTGGGTCACTTCCTCGACACTATCCAGATAATTCTTCCTCAGGCAGCTGGGCCTGTCCCCTCTTTTCAGCTTGTTTATTGTCTGAATAACGAGTCACATTGGGCTCTCCCATTGCACTTCCCCGGTTGTGTATCTTCAGCTTCAGTCCCCTTTCTTCTTTCTGTTTGGAGTCTATCAAGACGTCACTGGCAACATTTGAGAAGATGAATTGTTTATCGAGTATTTGGTTTCTTCCCCTTTTTCTTTACATGGAAGGTCATACCGCCGCTTCAATTGCCCGAGGATAACGTATCCATATATCTAAGATATGCGGTCCACCTTCTTCGAGCGTGAAGTGAGCGGCAGACCAACCAGTGTACTGTACCTAATGGTGATGAAGCAGAAATGAAAGTCAGAGAAACAGTTTCGTGAGCATGTGCTTGTTCCGTGTTACATTCATGGTCACTCTTCCTTCATATTAGCAAGGAAATAGGCGCCTCGAGGACAGCTAGATCTGGACCTGGAAGACTAAATAGGAAATGCGTTTATTTAGGAGATGTAGGCGGACCAAGTCAAATCCGCTCCAGTTGAGGAGCCGTTTTCCCCGTAAGATAAAGTGGCCATGGAGATAATAATCTTTCTAGAAACTGCTAACCAAACGCTTCCTAAACTGGAACACAACGACCAGTAGTCCGTATATTACTGGTAACTATGCCAATGCACTAACGGAGCTTCATCTATCTGTCAGAGATTTCAGTATAAGTTTTTCAGAATCGGATTCCGAGGAGTTTAAGTGAGGGAATAAAGTAAACGGTATGCGTTTATAGATAACATTGTCTCAACCACTAATGCCTAACGTATCAAACTCTACATCGTCTCCAAATCCGCTATCCGTAGGCTGTCTATGTATGAATTGTGACGAGAAGAAAGGTCAACGGTCACTGAATCTCCAAGATTCGCCATCAAACTAGGGGCAGCTAGGGGCTGCTCCCCTCTTCTCCACCTCCAAACATCAGTCGATGCTAGAAGTTCAGAACAGCCCTTGAGCATCCATCCCCATTTCCTCACAAACCCTTCCGTGACCTCTCAATTACTCGGATCCCACGGATCCCCCCAAACCAACAAAGCCGTACTAGTGCTCCGCCCGTCCCAAAAGGCCGTCAAATCATGGCACAGCTCATTATCATCATAGGATCCGTCAGCGGTGATAAGATTATCACGCATTTGGGGGAAATGGAAGACGTCTAGCCAAGGATGATGAGGTAGTTGTCGCTGGATGGCGGTCGGACGTAAGCTAGGAGGGATATTGTCCTCCGTAAAACCGGGGGGCAACGTGGTTAAAGATTGATATTGAATCATCATTCTTCATCCATTCGGGAGTCATGCCGATGGCGATAATATTGTCACATATTGCCCAATGGACATTGAGACAGGTTACAGTGATCAAGTGACTTATTTTCGGGGAACCGTATAGATAGTTCTGATACATTACGTCCTCGAAATGACGCTGGATATCTAGCGCGTGTGGTGGAGCATCAGCGCATTTAAAATCCATCTCCTCAGTGTTGTTGGAGATATCTCGCGACTGATCACTCGGCATAGATCGGGATGAAGCCGTACTTGGTCGGGATTGGGTTTTTTTGCTACCCTCTATCTTTCTCGATCCTGGTGATCCAAGTCAACAAAATGAGAGACTCACCCTATAAAGAAAGCCCCGCTAGAGGGACAAACACGCACGATACGCTCTTTGGTTCAAGCGGTTTTGCAATTTCTTCCGTTTTGCTCGATCTACGATGCCAGTCCAATCATCGTTGTGAGATCGGACCCACGTTTGTTGGTCCATCTGCACCAAGGTAATAATTGAGGACCCTGGGGTGATTGAGTCTGCTTCGTTGTCAGCCATTTTGCAACAACAGAGTCTGAATGGCAAGTTAGGAAGCGGAACATGTCTAAAGCTTTATATCAATGCAAGCTGCTGATACCTTTGCAACGGGGGTTTTCCCTACTCTGGTTAGGTCCTATCTACTGAAAACTTAATGTAGAATATCAATTACAATGATTGGCTAAAAGTCTTAAGTTTATCAGGAATATAGATGCGCTCATGCAAGTTGCTTACCGACATGGTCATCCTGGACGGCGTCTGGAATGATCACCTTGTCACCCACTGACTCCACTGCCTATTTTTTCGGAGACTACTCCAATCGCCTCGTAACCCATGATATACGGTACATGGCTGCTGCCCATACCCCATGTCGGAGGATAAGCGTGTTGCATTAGCGCCATTGTGCAAATATGTGTGAAGTCAATTCGAAATTGCTAACGGAGAGGATCAGGGTCCTCATCAGAATGGCCCGGCTCATCCTTTATAAATATTCTAATATGCCCGGATCACTATCTGAACAAGTTCCCCTAGACTGATTTTCACTAAGCATCTTATGACACTGGCATCCACTGTGAACACTCTTCATACCAATAATGGCACGCTATGAGCATACTGGTCCGGTGGATACTGACATGGATTTCAATCCTGCAAATCTGAAAGGGAAGACTGCTATCGTGACTGGAGGTAAAATCCCCAGATCATAATCACTTAGGCAATGAGGTATCTAATAACCGAGGAACAGGCGCCAATGGTTTAGGAGAAGCTTATGTTCGCGCGCTGGTCGCGGCAGGGTAGGATCTGTAACCTTTATAGAGACCGAATACATCTGGCTGACACGAATGATCAGAGGAAACGTCTGCATCGGAGACCGCGACGTTGAAAAAGGGAAAAGACTGGAAACTGAGCTGTCGAAGTAAGTGTCTAGTTTCAGGCTGCATGATGGATCTTGCTCTGCAAAGCGGACTGACTGTGTTTTGCTTGAAGCGTCAAGTTTGTCCAGTGCGATACAACAAACTGGGATGACCAAGTCCAATTGTTCCGTGAAGCCGCAGCCTTTTCTCCAACTGGGAGCATTTCCTACGTGGTAGCCAACGCGGGTATTTCCAGGCAGGACGAGGTGTTCCTATACACCGGTGATAATCAAGAACCGGCAAAGCCCGATTTAACCATCATCGACGTCAATCTCATTGGGCCCTTGTATACAGTGAGATTGGCATTGCATTATTTCATCAAACAGAACGGACAGAAGGAGTCAAAGAGCCAAGAGGATACATGTTTGATTCTGATCGGTTCAGGCGCAGCATTTCTGGACGTTCCTCGAACTCCACAGTACTGTGCAACGAAATGGGCCATGCGAGGAATCATGCATTCGCTGCGGAGGACAGCTTTCTATTACGGAAGTCGCGTGAATGTCATTTGTCCATGGTAAGCGTTTCCCATCTCTCGTGTCTCTACAAGCTCTCGAAACTGACGGAGATAGGTACGTCAAAACCAACATTCTTCCCGAAGAGACCTTCGCACATGTGGCAGATACTGGAGTGCAATTTGCCGAAGCAGCAGACGCGGCTCGATGCCTCCTGCGAATCCTCAGCGATCCTAGTGTCAATGGCCATTCCTTTTTCGTGTCACCAAGGAAATGGGCCCCACGAGGATACATAGATCTGGATCTGGAGGATTATTCAGGACACCCACTTATTCAGGAAATGCAGGAGGACCAAATGAAACCTGCCCCAGTTGATATGGGGCTCTTCGTGTGGAATCAGAGGCGAGTCTCTCGTTAAGCCTGGTCTTTCTGTCCCAGACTGAATTGAATATGCTATTGTTAAATAAACCCTCTTTATCTGGCCGGGGTTGTTACGACGATGATGGTGATGCAGTTGCATATTGTTCGATGAACATTCAGCAGCGTTTTATTGATCTAGTGGCCCAGCCGCGGGACTCTGTACAAGTGTACTAGGCTGCTGCCTCGAAACAATATACAGTAGGATATAAGCACATTTAAAGTCTTTTGTCCTTTGTCCAAGTTCTTATTGCCATACTGATGCATCGATCCAACAAGGTCACTTTCCCAACTTTTTGATCCTAGGCCACGAACTAGTTAGTAGTTGGAGATAATGAGTGTAGCGTTAACTATCTAATTGGCTGAGATAAGACTTTGGTCTCTGATGTCACATCCATGATAACCTCATCTCATTTAGAGCTAGTTAAAGCCTGATGATCGATCTCGCGCACTTTGGTTTTCATTCTTGTTGTTGCTGCGTCTGCTCGCAGTGAGCAACTACACTCTCCATTTGCGCCAGCTGAAAATACTACATAGGTATGGCCTCAGTTACAATGGGTTGTCAGAGTGCGGCCGATACTGCATTCGGTCCCCGTGTCAGGCTCGCGTGTCGAACCTTTGACTTCACGGTTTATTTTGAGGACGTATTCTTTGCTTGTCTGCCGTCAGGGCTTTTCCTATTGTTTTTCCCAGTCTCTGCCCGGCTGCTGTGGAACAAGCCTCTTCACATCAAGCAATCCAGTCAGCTGCTCTGTAAGCTGGTGGGTCATTCATTTGGTTTGGCCTTATACTATGAAATTGCTTTCTGTGGGATGATGGCTGACATTTTTCCCTATGATCACAGGTGGTCCTGATAGTGCTTTTTGTCTGCCAGATTATCTTTCTCATATAGTGGTTAGAATCCTCTATCCTCCAAAACAATGCCTCATTGGCAGCAGATGTACTGGAAGTGGGCGCTATTGCCAGCGCTGTAGTGCTATCATACATGCACCACTGCCATTCTATTCAGCCATCAACTCTGCTCATTCTCTTTCTTTCTGCTCAATCACTCCTTGGTATTGTGTGATTGAGGACTTTGTGGCTCATCACCCCTGCAATCAATGAGGCAATTGTTTTCACTATTGGTTTTGTCTTCACCCTGCTTTCAATGATCCTTGAGTCTGTGGGGAAAGAGTCTATTGTCACCACAACAACAGCCAAGCCTGCAATTCCAGAACCCTTCAGTGGCTTCTGGAAGCAAGCCAGTTTTGCTTGGCTTGCTGGAACCTTTCACCTGGGCTATTCAAAAGTCCTTTCCATCCATGATCTCCCTGATCTTGACCTGTGGTTAAGCAGTGAGGTTATCAGACAGAAGCTGCAGAAAGTCTGGTCACAAGGTATTGTGGAGCCTTCTGGTATTTGTACTGGCTTTTACTAATGTTTCATTCTGCCGGAATATTCAGAGAACAAGTCTGCAAAGCATGCATTACTTTGTGCTTGCCTGTGTGCCTATCACACTTCCTTCATCTCTGCAGTCATTCCACATCTATTTCTGTTGGGCTTCACCTTCTGTGAACTGTTTCTTATTGATGCAACTGTTATCTGGGTTGGGAATAGCAAGACTGCCATGGACTCCAGCAAAGCACTGATTGGGGCATATGCTCTTGTTTATGCTGGAATGGCTGTGAGTCAACATTGCCCCTTTTCTCTGTGTTTACTGGTAGCCAACTTTTCCTTCTTGATGCATAGATTTTTAACACTTTATATGGTTATCACACTTTTTGATTTAGAATTCGCCTTTGAGAAGGCTTGATCTCACTTATCCACAGGCAGACTGTTTGAGCCTGGGCAGTTGATCTGGATGAAATCACTGCAATCACTCTTATGGGCACTGATGTTGAGCAAATTGCAAGTGGTTTTTGATTAATCCATAAAATGTGGGTGTGTTTGATTGACATAGGGGTAGCAATTTATTTGCTAGAAAGGCAAGTTGGGGTAGCTTGTATTGTGCCTGCCCTGATTGTTGTTGGTACATAAGTTGAGGTCATCATCTTCAAAGCTGTAGCTACTCATGCTTTGCTAGTTTTCATATCCACCATGATGAAGCTCTCAGTGGCCAGCAGCACTGCACAGAGAACATGGGTTGAAAAGGTTGAGGATCAATTATGTCTGATGTTGTTCACACTAGAGAGGATCAAAGAGGTCAAGATGCTTGGTTTGTCTGAAAAGATGTCTTCCATCATTCAGGGGCTCTGGTATGCTGAGATTGTTGCATCAACTGTGTTTCACAAGCTCCTTATTGTGAGGATTGTTCTTTGTAAGTTACCATAGCCCAAGTGTCTGCTGTAGATATTACACATGGTTCATGGAGCTTTAGACTGATGAGAGTCTTCAACTATGCAGCCAACTCACCCACTGATTTGGCTCCAATTGCAACATTTGCAGTCTATGCTATCATCACTCTTGGGAGACATGATGAATCAATTCTTGCTGCAAAGGCCTTTACCTCTGTGTCCCTAATCTCCTTGGTAACAACCCCTGTCTTAACATTTATCCAGGCGATTCCAGCTGTCATACAATGTGTGGGATGCTTCAACAGAATACAAGAATATTGCAGCAAGCCATGCTTCAAAAACAACTCTGACGCCCTGGCTGCTCGGGAAACTAAGGGTGGTAATTCTATGAGTCTTCTGAACATGCCTAAATCATCACTTGAGGGTTCAATTGTTGAGTTCAAGGGTCAGAGCTTTGGGTGGGACCACAATGCACCTCCTGTTCTGCGTGATATCCGTCTGAAGATCCCAAATGGTGTCATCACCATGGTTGTTGGACCCATCAGCAGTGGAAAGTCCACTCTGATTGAGAGCATCCTCAGGGAAACTCTCACTGTCAGGGAACAGGTCAACAGAAACCTTTCTGCTGTCACCTACTGCTCGCAGACTCCATGGCTGCAGAGTCAGACAATTCGCCAAAACATTGTTTGTAATTTGCCAATGGTGATGGACTGGTACAAAATGGTGGTTTTGGCTTGCGGGCTGGAGAAAGACATTAGTTGACTTTGTCAAGGAGACCAAACATCTGTGGTCAGCAATGGATTGACACTGAGCAGTGGTCAGAAGCAACACATCATAAGGGCCTAGCTGAGACTGGAACTGATCTTATTGGTTCTGGCACTGACTGTAACTCCAGGCATTGGCACGAGCACTCTACTCTTGATACAAGGTGGTGTTGCTTGACGATGCCTTCAGCAGCATTGATGCTACTGCCATGGAGACCCTCACCCATAATTTATTCAGTGACACAGGACTCTTCCGGAAGATGCAAACTACCATTGTGCTTGCCACCCATTCCTGTAAGACATAACCCCACATGAGACATAGTCTATCCAGTTTCTAAAGAGCTATTGCAAAAGGGTTCCTCCTTCAGTACGCCGACAATGTCATTGTCCTTGGTGATGGCCGCGTTGTGGAAACCGGCAGTTTAGACAGCCTAAGATCCTATGACGCGTATATTCGGGAGCTGAAGACTGTGCCGCCAACGACTTCCAGCAATTCCAGTGATGAAGTGAAAGTGTCTCCCTTGTCTGATGAGAATAATGGAGGTTTTGATGAAGTTGACTCTAGTAATCAAGAATCATATGATAACTTGAATCGCCAGGAGGGAGACCTTTCCGTTTATGCCTATTACGCTTCTGCATCAGGGCGAATTACAGTAGGCTTGTGCCTAGTTTGTGCCATGCTTTGGGCCTTTTGCCGCGAGTTTACTAGTAAGTCTGACCACGCCAACTTCCAGTCTTATGCTAATCAAGCGCGAAGCTGTGTGGTTGAGATTGTGGACAGCGGCCAATGCGAAGAGCCCCAATTCTAGAATTGGCATGTATCTCGGCATATATGTTTTGTTTGGAATTGCTAGCATTCTATTCATGGTTGCCGTATCCTGGTAAGATGCCGCTCGTGCGTTTTATTGGTATCTTCACAACCTCATCTGTTAAATTATTTAGGCTTCTAATTGTCAACGTCGTGTCATGCTCGGCACTACGACTCCACAAGGATGTGTTGACTACCACATTCAGGTAAGCTCTACTGTTATAGATGTGAATGATTACAGCACCACTGATATTCACTAGATATTCACTATGATAGTGCACCATTTCAATTCTTCCATCATGTCGACATTGGTAGCATCACAAACTGGTGAGAAAAAAAACCCCCTTATGTTGATCCTAATTGGAGTGAGCCTCCAGTGACTACTTAAATGGGCTAATATTACATGCAAACATCAGATTTAGTCAGGACATGGATCTCATCGATATGAACCTGCCTATTGAAGTTTTCAATGTTATTGCCTGTAAGTTTCGCTTGAAGGAATAGTTCCATTTGAAAGGGTTCTGAGATAAAGGCTAGGGGGCTGCACCTGTCTCAGCAAGTTAGTCATCTTGGCCGTGTTCACCAAGTACTTGTCTATTACTATCCCTTTCGCTGCCGCGATTGTCTACATGACGCAGAAGTTCTATCTGCAAACATCTTGCCAGCTGCAGTTCCTGGACATTGAAGCCAAGGCCCCATTATACACTCACTTCCTTGAACTGGTCAGCAGGGCCACTACAGTCCGCGCCTTTAGGTGGCAGGACAGCTTCAACACAGCCTGTCTTTCTCTACTCAACATCTCACAGTGTCCAGTGTACTTACTATACTGCGTTCAGCAATGTTTGGGATTTTTTTTGGACATGCTTGTGGCTGCATTGACTGTCATTCTGGTGGCCACAGTTGTCTTCCTCTGGGACAAATTTGACCTGGGAGATGTTGGTGTCGCCTTGGTCATGGTCATGACCTTCAACAGTGTTTTAATCCAGCTTATTAGGGATTGGACAATGATGGAGACATCAATTGGCGCTGTGTCTTGAGTGAAGGTATATATGGCCACTACTGATCCGGAGGAAAGTACAGTGGATCTACTACAGTCTCTGCCCATGGACTGGCCGTCTGCCGGAGCCATCCAGCTTTCAGGGATTGTAGCCAGCCATTCGTGAGTTGATTCAACGCCCTGAAGAAGAAACCTTTCTTTTTCCACACTTTGCCTTGTTTGTTTGCTCATATGATCCAATCAGGACAACATCTCCGCCCGTGCTGAAAGGCATCTCAATGTCAATCCGAGCCAGCGAAAAGATTGCTGTCTGTGGCCCATCCGGCAGCGGAAAGACAACACTAATTCTTGCGCTCTTATGTATGGTCCAACTACAGCAAGGTTCCATGAGCATCGATGGGGTTGAGCTCTCAGAGTACTCCTGGGCTGAAATCCGCACGAGATTAAATGTTATAATGCAGGACCCCTTCTTGGTCGCCAGTACTATCCGCTTCAATGTTGATCCCCTCCAGAGAGCATCAGATGATGAGATCATCAGCGCTTTGCGAAAGCTGCGCTTATGGGAGAGGATTGAAAAGGAGGGCGGCCTGGACATGGCCATGAAAACTACCTCATGGTCACAGGGCCAGAGGCAACTTCTCTGTCTCGCTCGGGCAATGGTGCGAAAAGGCAAGGTGCTGATTCTCGACGAAGCAACGAGTAGGTACGTATATATATAATCCAATGGAATGCGCAGCATGTGGATGTTGTGGCCCAAGACGCTGACAGGGACTCTTGTAGCGTCGATAACGAGACGGAGGACGTTATGCAGGAAATCATTGATACCGAGTTTTCGTCTCACACTATCCTGGCGGTTGTGCATCGCTTGAGATTTGTCCATCGTTACGACCGCATCGCTCTCTTGGACGGTGGGGTCGTGATTGAATTCGACTCCCCCGCGTCACTGCTCTCTAAAGATTCGCGCTTTAAGGAACTTTATGATCCCGGGAATTTGTGAGCATGTGAAGTATGCTTAGCTTGGTATCTTGGAATCGACTGTTCCTGGGTGATAGATCAAGAATTTTAAATATACACGATGCGAGTAGCGTATGGAGGCTGGAGTGGGCCTCGGCGTTAGTCAAGCTATGGGTCATTTTATAACTAATTTATCAACTCAGCTGTAACAGAAGGGTCTGACTTGCAGTGGTACTAGATGTGCCTATCTCCTGAGGGCCTCGTCTACACCGTGAGGCGTCGAATGGCTCGGGAGTGCTCTGTGTAAGATCCAAGTGAGATATATTACCGAATATATACATTAGGGACCTCAACTACATACATACTTGACTGGTAACTATCCCGTTAAGGTTATTATTAAGTAGTGGGGCGTATATCTTCACTGACGATTCGGCCCCATGTCGAAGATAAGGTGATCACTTCATTGATGCCCTCAAGATACCACGCTCCGCACACTGGTTGTACTATTAGCATTGTCAATTGAAAGAGTCGACCGTGTCTGGTACTCCGTATCATCTACACCGATTCTGGAAAGACGTCCTACCGAATATACCCTGCCATACCAGTATCAGGCGCTAAATCCAGAAGGATTCTGGTAGTGAAGACTTGCAGATCGACCCCGGTGTTCCTTTCCCCTTATCTCCTATTTGCTCCAGGTGATGCATATCAGCCTATTATTGTGGCTTAGATGATTTCTGACCCCCGCATTTTCAGGCGAGAGTGAAAACCGATGTAACATGGCCACTTTCGCATTGGTGATCGAGATACGTACTACGTACGCATCTTGCGTTCCCTGTAGTATACGTCAGATTACTAGCGAAGACGCCCTTCACTTGGTTTGGTCGATGCCATCTTGCCACTCCTGAACCAGGGGGGTTTTTCTTACAGTGGTAGACTTCCAGGAATATCTGACTACTACTAGAAAGAAAGTTGCTACGGTCTCGTGTACACGTAGATTATCGTTGCCCTTGCGCTAAGAAAGGTCTAGTTCGGTGGACCATAATACGTAAACAATTGTCAGCCTCAGTTTCTCCCGAAACTGACTTGAAACTTGATAGAAAAGGACCTGCTGAGATTAATTGGTTATGAAATAGAGGACAGTTGTGCTTTACTGGAGTTATTGATGGGAGTAAATGAATGGCCTTTTGTGTGAAATATCCTGTTCCGTAGAAACGATAATATAGGAGTTTTTCTAACTGATGACGCGGTAATCGCCGTCTTGGCGTTGGGAAGATAAAAAAAAAAATAGTCTTATTAAAACTGCCAAGGCCGCTTTCCCTCTCATCTGATGCCCAGTATGGCAGACACTACGTGGACCAGAATAGAAAAAGAAACCGACGGCCCCAGATGACGCGTACGTTGAATTCGTATATATACAGCGCAGGATCGCTTTTATATATACAGTTGCGCGATGTTAGTATCCCTAGAAAGAAATTTCACATTCGATTCATTAACAGTTCAAAATACATTAAGCATTTTGTTTTTTTATAATATAATTACTCTCATTCTTTCATAAATGCACTTCTGACCCAATCCTTCAGTCGCATCTCTTCTTGCGAATCTTACAGATGTCATGATTCTTTCTCTTCTCTGGGTGTGGATTGCCGCCTTCACTTATCCAACTCGCGGAGATCTGATCTCGACAGACTACGAAGAATACAACGATGGAAAACTGGGCCACCGTCCCCATCTGGAATACTACTCCAGTAATGAATATTCACCGCTGCTGCAAGTAAATATATGGAACGAAAGCGCCATCTCCAACACGGGATCGCATATATTCCTGCGACATGATGGAAATGCCACATCGCCGCTATCGTCGCCCCTGATTCTGGATGCCAACGACTTGAGTGCCGTCTTTATGAACCGGACCTTCGACAATGTCTTTGGCACTCGGGTGCAGGAGAACTTTGGCAAAAAGTACCTGACCTTTTGGGCAGGCCAGAAAGGAGATGGCGTCGGCGATGGCTACGGGCTGGCGTACGACGACACTTATCGCCTGATCTACAAGGTGTACGCGCGCAATATCTCCGTCCACAGCGACCTGCATGAGTTTGCATTCACAGGCCATGGGACGGCTTTGGTGACGGGTGTCGACGAGATTATGGCGGATACATCAACCTGGGAAGGATGGGCAGGTCCGTCGAGATTCCGGATTCTGGATTCACTCTTTCAGGAGATTGACCTCGAGACGAATGAGCTGCTCTTCAGTTGGCGGGCCCTCGATCATCTCAACCCTGTGGATTCATTCGAGCCGGTGGGAAATAACTGGGATGCTTTTCACATGAACAGCATTCAGAAGGTGGGATATCCCGACCCCAGCAACCGTAGAACTGCGCACTGATATGCCGTGCAGACCCAAGCAGGGAACTACCTGATCTCAATCCGGCACATCCACTCCATCCTCCTGATCGACGGCAAGACGGGTGATATCATCTGGACGCTCGGCGGCAGACATAACGACTTCACCGAACTCCCTCCGGCTGAAGGCGTGAACCCTATCTCCCCTCTACTCACTATGGGCTGGCAACACCACGCCCGCTATGTTCCCGGAACCAACGAGACTCAGATGACGTTCTTTGACAACCACGTCAAGGCCACGACCCATGGCAAATGCAAGGTCGACTGCTCGCGCGGTCTGCACATCGCCATCAATGACACTTCCTCCCCTCCTACCGTCCAGCTCCTGCGGGAATACCTCCACCCTTCGCGACTCCAAGCGCAAAGCCAAGGGAGTGTCCAACCCCTTCACCCGGTAGACGGTGACATCGGCAACGTTTTCATCGGCTGGGGACGCTGTCCGACTTTCACTGAACATACCTCCTCCGGTGACACCGTCATGGACGTGCAGTTCTCGCCATGGCATAGCATTGAGGTCCCGGACGCGCTAGATAACTACCGCGCGTACAAGATGGACTGGTCCGCTACGCCCTGGTGGGATCCTGCCATCGCATTAAGGAATAATTCACAAGGCGAACAAATCGTCTTTGTCAGCTGGAACGGGGCGACGACGGTGCGCGAATGGGTTGTTCGCGGAGGCGCGAGTTATGTGGATGGCATGATGGGCGATGAACTCGCGAGGTCACCACGGACGGGTTTTGAGACCGAGTTGGTTATAGGGCAGACGGCGTCGCGATACGTGTGGGCCGAGGCCTTAGATGAGGAAGGAAATGTCCTTCGGTCGACCGAGGTCTTAAACGTGTGCCCATCGAACATCACAGTGATTTCGGACAGCGACCAGTCTGATTCGACGCAGACATGGGTTTTTCTGGGCTCCTCCCTAGGCACCTTTGCCTTGGTGGCGGTAGCAGGCATTATCATCTGGCGACGGCGCGGGGGTTATAATCGCTTGGAAGGCGAAGAGGACATAGACTTGGATTCGGACCAGGAGGTGGACTCGGACTTGGAGCTGCAGCGTGTCAACCCTGCT
The DNA here is from genome assembly GCA_029606305.1 of Paecilomyces fulvus. Taxonomy (NCBI): domain Eukaryota; kingdom Fungi; phylum Ascomycota; class Eurotiomycetes; order Eurotiales; family Thermoascaceae; genus Paecilomyces; species Paecilomyces fulvus. The sequence goes on from JAPVCG010000038.1 coordinate 125,381, forward strand.
GTTGTTCATGAGCCATGGGAAGATTACATGAACGCCGATGAGACGGAGATACGTCCGATGTTAGAAGATCCATAATAACGCCATCCCCCCATCCGTTAAGATTTTTTTCATAGTTAAAAATATACTAAAATTAAGCTTTACATTTTTATGTCATGACCGATCCTAGGGGCCCCCTAGTTAGTAGGCGGTCATAGAGGAGAAATCTGTCAAATCGGAGAGATTTCCTGCATGTAACGATTTCGGGACTTCTCCAGGAAGTATCAGTCGCCCTATACCTAATTTCTTCTCGAAGGGATTGTCGACACGGAGTAAGTAGTAGACGCTATGTTGTAGCCCCCTTTCTGATCCTACTACAGTACTTGAATTCCGGCCCATGGAAAAGCTTCATTTTCTTCCAAGGTTATCTCCAGTAATACTGCATCGGTGCCTGGCTAGTATATAGCTAGACTTTTTGTGTTGTCGACAACGAGTGCAGGAATCGCAATCTTGTGGTATAGCGGTTGTTTGCAGACTATATCATCTGTATTATACCTGATATGCATGAACTAGCTCGACATTACATATACGAAGTGGCTATTCCAAGATGACCAGATCTATCGCTGCTATCGACACTACTCGGACGGGCCTCTAATAGGTCCATAGCACCTTGTCCTGTGACTCGAAAGTTGAATGTGCCGACATCTAGAGCAAGGGATATCACCAACGCTTGCTGCCTCTCAGTCAATAAAGCAATTCTGCAAATAACTGGCCAGTGAGATGCAGTTAGACCTTTGAATACTGGGCCGTATACCTCAAAATTACAAGGCTAGCCCCCTTTTTGGTATTCTAAACAGCAATAAGAACTGGTAAGAGCCCCTGAAGATCTGTGCTTCCATCGATTGCAAGTCGCCGCAAGTCTTCCCGATCCCCAAGAATTCTATCAATAGTTTCTGCCATGCCTGAGGCATGGTAAATCCGGGCGATTGCAGGCGTGTGTCTCTAGCAAAATACGGCTGGGAAGTTCAGTGTCGTCATTGGGTGGCTTTGTAAAACGAACTTGCTCCACACGGCCATGCTCAGGGTGACGGAGGTAAATATTACAGAATCCCGGATATGTTTTGATTGTGTATACATCTTTCTCATCCTGATTTAGTAAGTATAATCTCTATTTAAACAGTCTTGGGTTTATACTAACAGTGCTCTCTAGTGCAAACTTCAGTTGGCCAAATGCATGGTTAAGGGAAAGGGACATTGTTATGGCATTCCGCGGTTCATTGATCCAGTCCGCCTTCATGACGCCTTTTAGGTCTGGAAACAGCGAGGAGAGTGTAGTCCAGATGTCATGTTCCTGAGAAATTGAAATTGAGGTTAGTAAGGTAAAAAAGAAAAGAAAAAAAAGACAGAGAGAACTCACCTGCGCAGGATTTGCATACTTACCCAGGGCGAATGGGAGAATGTGGGATGCATTTGTATCGATCATAAGCTCTTGAAAAGCATCATTGGAAATGTCAGGGAATTCATCTCTGCATTCTGCAGCATACGCACCAGTGATGGCACAATGAAAATTATCCCTTTTAAGACAAGCTTCCTTCAGTTGTTTTTGGCCTTTGTGACTATCTGATTCTATCATATCCTGTGCAATATCATTTGGATGTCTGAAGCGAGGTGGCGTTATTACAGGTGTCTGTCCACCACAAGCTCTCACTAGAACATTTTCAGTATTAACAATATTATAAATTGCACATAAACAATAGTTGTAAGATAGAAGATGAACTTACTAGGGGTGAGTATTGCAGCATACAAATGCCAACTCAATTGGGAGAGACAACTTTGGTTGTGGTTCTGGACAATATAACGACAGAGAACATGTTTTCCTGCAGTTGGGAGATGATCCAAAAATGCCTTCAATATCTTTGCTGTGTTGTCTTTTTTGGAGGTAGAGGAGTATTTGGACAATATTTCCTGTGTCTGCATCTCATCGATGGACAGAGTTTGGTGATCAGAATTGAGTGACGCCAGAGTGTCACTCAGATCACTCAACTGCTGAGTGAGCTGGGGGTCTGCCATTATGAAAATTGCAGAGCTCTGATCCAGACAGAAGTGAGAGTTGGCTGGGAGTTGGCTGAGTTTTATGATGTCAGAATCGTCAACAGGACAACACTTATGCGATCAACTGGCAGGTCACAAGTATATCTTAACAAACAGAGGATCTGATGGATAGGATCATGGAGGATGTGACAGCGCTGGCAACTTACTATTATATAACTATATAAAGTGAGAGCAGTTCTAGGTCTTTGACCTAGAATACTAGTCTTTTGCTGGTAGCGCAGCGGTTTAACTCTAGAATGCTCCCTAGAAAATCAAATCGTGACAGAGGAGATAGGAGATGAAAGGGACTGTGGATAAGATATGGGAGGTGATACGACCACAGTTGTTTAGCCAGGCAGCAGGAGCGTCTTGCGCCACTGGTCCGTGTTATCTGCTGTCAGGATCATCTGGAACATTGGAAGTTTTCCAAGACGTCTTCCTGAACAATATCATCGGCCAATGGAAGCGTGTCACCGTCGCTGCGGCAGTCACCGCATGTAATTCGATGCTCTATAGAGCCTCATAGGAAGGTCGCCTTAGTCCGAACGCCCAGTATAAATGACTCGAAATAATGCCGAGAATTATCTTCTGACACAATTGAAAATGAAAAGATAAATAATGAAAGCGAAAACGATCCAATCTTCCTTCTACAGCAGCACCAGATCTCGACGTCTAGGATCTTCCTCGATATTATGTCGAAGTCTATCCTCCCTCCCGAATCTACCCCTTTTCCGCGCCCTCAGACAACTGGTGCTGCAATTCTGATCCAGGAAATCATAATATGCACTGGTTATATAGTGTTGTGCAAAATATGTCGTCTCTGCCGCAATCGAGATGAGTGCTACAGTCCATTGCCACAGCATCCTTCGGAAAACTGTACAGTGATGCAAGGATAACAGCCACAGGACACTCTAGGTACACAGCTACTGTGGCAACTTTCCATTGGTCAATTTCTAGCCGGACAGTATCAACAGATAGCCTGTGCACAACATTAATATTATGGCTGTTTGAGCTACTTAATATTCGCTGGACTTCCCAGGCTTCTGTCAGTGTAGTGTACTGTGTGCTGACGAATATCTGCTCAACCAGATGATCAATTACAGTACACCTTGTGGATGGCTGTATCACCTCTATGGGGCTGAGGAACTCTTGCAGCTCAAAGGTCCAGATGGGTTTGCCTTGAGAGTTGAGCATGATTGTTCTCTTTGCTTTCGCGAACATGGTGTAAGCAGAACACACACCCTGAAAACCCTCAAAAGTGAGAGCAATGAACTGACATGTAAATTTTGGCTGCAGATAATCGCTTTGATGATAAAAATGCAACCCACCTTTCTTTCAGATCATAAATGGAAGACGCTGCCATGGCCATCAGATGCATCATCCAAAAATATTCTCCACCAACTGCTGGATCATATTGCAGATATTGCAGGCATCTTTGCCTTGCATTCCCAGATCGAGATGCAGAGTCTCTGGGAATGCATATCATCATCTGAAATTGACGAATTGCAGCGGCAGCTTGTTTCCCAGGCAAGGGATATAGTCAATTGTCTCCGAGGGTGGAAGGCAGAATGGGCTGATAACAACGCCCAAGGTCAGCCTTATGAAGTACCTACTCTGCTGCAAGATCAACGGCAGTACTGGGACACACAGGGTTTCCAGCTTCCGCCATGCCCTCATCCCAAAGAGCGCAACCATAGACACTCAGAAACCAGTATATATTATCCCAACTTCATCCTAGCGCATAGCATGATCCTGTATCATGGAACCATGGCGTTGCTTTCGAGAATATGTCACGAATTCTTTCTCCTATCAGATGAGGAGATGGAAGATATCTGCCATTGAATTTGTTGAAGTGTTGAATATCACATCTTCTTTGTCCCCGGTGGATGAGGGGCCACTGCATTGATGTTTGCTCTGCGGCAAGCATACCTTTGGTTTCCTGTCGATAGGCTTGAGAGGGGCTGGTTGGAGGATCTCTTCGTCTACCACTGGCAGTAAATCAGCATAGGCCTCCACCGTTTTCAGATAGAGATATGGCGCGATCGTTTGCACTTGGGAGACCGAGTCTATAGGGTAGCTGGGATGCGATAGATCTGTATATTATATGGTTGATTGGCGTTTGGCAACTTCAGTGGTTAGTCTCAGGGTTTGCGGCTGGCGCTACGTGGGTGGCTTAAATCTGCATGTTTTTTCGCGTTCTCATGATTCGCTGCGATCTAAGGACATTGTTAATAATAACTAACTAGTTAATAATAATAGTGAATATCAGTGGCTCCCATCATGGCTTCTGAGTGGCGGTGCTGATGCTGATGGCCTCTTGGCATCGTCAACTTCGCTTCGAAGAATGCATTCCCTACTAGTGCTGCTCGCGGGTCTCCCCCATGGCCCTTGATTATTTCCCCCTGCGCTCGCTGCGCTGCCTCTCCCTTGAAGTCGTTCTTTTTTCTCCATCGCCTTTCTCTCACCCGTCGTCATTCCCTCGCAATTCAATTCCATTCTCACACACTCCTTTCGTAGATTGAACGAACCTCCCCCGCGATTAGGGAGACCTTGGCGCGCTCTGTGGTACAATCGCGCTATCACATCCCATTTGCGCCCCTGAAGAGGTCCTATTGAGACCATGGCCGATTACCAGACTTCGCCGGCAGGCCAGAATGGATTCGAGAAGGAAGTCAACGGTGCGTTGAACGGCCCCTTCGGAAGCGCGACGGCGCAAGTACTGACAGTCGCCTTATGGTTCAGGGAATGGAACCCCTTTCCACCTCCAGACGCCGCAAGTGCAGAGCACCACGGCAAGCATAAGATCTGAATCGCAGGTCGGGGGGGCTACCCCCCAGGTGAATGTCATCTGTGGGCCTCTGATCAACTATAAACACATGGAGTTGAACTCCAACGCTCCCATCTGGCAGGGAAGCGTCTTAATCGTCACCTCCCCAGGACAACAGCAGCCGCGGTTACACTTGCGCCAGGCGGGGCCTGTGTCGCATGCGAGGAATGAAGTGCAGAATGGTGGCCAGGAAACGATATACGATGGTATCAAACTGTACGAGGACCCCAACAAGGCATTCTGGCGGTTTTCTCTTACGGTTCCAATGGAGGCGTTTGAAGCTCGTTGGGAGTACATGATCTCGGGCTTCAAGTATGTCACGGGAGACCCGGTGAAAGCGCCCTGGGGCTTTGTGGTCCCGGCAGTCGATCAGTCGATGCGGATCATGTTCCATTCCTGCAACGGTTTCTCAGTCGGTACAGACACGGAGAGCTGGGCTGGACCGGCTCTCTGGAACGAGGTCTTGAGGATCCACGAGAGGCGCCCTTTCCACGTCATGATCGGAGGCGGCGATCAGATCTACAATGATGGTGTCAGGGTTGACGGTCCGCTCAGGCAGTGGACGGATATCACAAACCCCGTCTCCAGAAGGCACCATGATTTCAACGAGAAGATGCGGGCGGACTGTGACGAATACTATTACAACAACTACGTGAGGTGGTACACGCATGAGCCGTTCAAGTCCGCCAACGGCCAGATTCCCCAGATCAACATCTGGGATGATCACGACATCATTGACGGCTTTGGCTCCTACACGGACCATTTCATGAAATGCGCCGTTTTCCGCGGAATCGGAGGAGTGGCGTTCAAGTATTATTGTCTGTTCCAGCACCATATCCCGCCTCCCAAGTCGACCTTCACCACGGATGCGCCCCAGACGATGCATGCGGTCAACGGCACGTCGGGGGAGGACCCGCGACAGACGGAAAACACCTTCGTCCTCGAGCAGCACCCAGAAGATCCTAGTTGGATCATCGGAAAGCGCCCCGGGCCGTATGTGGAGGAGAAGAGTCGAAACCTGTACATGCGTCTCGGTAGGCGCATGGCCTTCCTCGGCATCGATGCGCGGACGGAGCGTACTCGCCATCAGGTGAATTATCCCGACACGTATGATGCCATCTTTGACCGGCTCGACGACGAGGTGGAAGCCGCGAATGGAGAGATCAAACATCTCATTTTGCTTCTGGGGGTTCCAATCGCGTATCCACGTCTTGCGTGGCTAGAAAACATCTTCAGTTCCCCCCTTATGGCGCCGCTGCGTTTAATGAATAAACGCTTTGGGATTGGCGGTAGTTTCTTTAACAGTTTCGACGGACAAGTCGATCTGCTTGACGACTTGGATGATCACTACACGGCGAAGCACCACAAGCACGAGCGAAGGCACTTGATACACCGGCTCCAGGACTTTTCCAAAGCCCACTCCATCCGGGTTACCATCCTTAGTGGCGACGTGCATTTGGCTGCCCTGGGCCGATTCTACTCGAACCTTGATCTCAAGATCCCTCTCCAGCACGATTACCGGTACATGGCCAATGTTATCAGCAGTGCCATCACCAATAAGCCACCCCCTAAACCTGTGGCGAACCTTTTGGCGCGCAGGAACAAGATCCATCACCTGGATCCGAACACTGATGAGACCCTGATGTCTCTCTTTAACAAGCAGCCTGGAGACCAACCCAAAGCCGCAGCTTTCAATAAAGTCACCATGCCGTCTCGGAACTTTGCCTGCATCACAGAGGTCACCGGACCAGCCACTGCCAACGGTGTGTCACCAGGGGAGGAGGCGAACGGAACAGCAGATCTAGGACCGTCTACTGCGGCAAAGGACGGGTATTCCCCTCTTCACATGGGCGAGGAGAATGCTGGCACAGTGCACAAGGCAGCGGACGGTTTCAGCAGCGACAGCGGAATGGTAGGCGGCCTCGATATTTCCATCCAGGTTGAGATCGAGCAGGGCAACCGGGAGGGAAATACGGAGGGCTATGGGCTGAGCATTCCACCCCTCACTATCGACCCATCTCTCGATTACGGCGAAAGTCACTGGCACCTTCGGAGCGCTCTGCGGTCACGGCATTCTCTACGCTCTCACCATAGCGTGAGCTGAGTTAAATCAGCTTTGGCAGTCTTATTTTCAACTATCATGGGTGCAGAAAAGCTTCGAATACCCCTGCTGAGTGTGAGATGAAGAGAGCATTTAATTATTTCTTGTTTAACTCTCTTCTTGGCTTCTTTTTTTCTCTTCCTCCCTCTTTTCCTCATTTCACCTTTGAATCTTCGCTATCGCCTGGGGCGTGATGTCTTAATATGATCCTTCATCCGGGTCGGTGGTGTTGTTCTTTTTTGTGATACCAAGACTGGCTTCCGGCGCAGGTTCCTTCTGGCGGACGAAGAGGATTGACATTCTCATCAGCATATCGGATACATTGCAGCAAGTGTACTGAATACATAATTCATTTTTTGGTACATGATATCAAGTAGTTGTTCAGTTATGACAGTAGAGACCTTGTCCAAGGTTGACACTTATGAGCTGACGCCCCCATGGAAATTATTTCTTCCACTCAATGTGTCATTTGAATCGTTACCAGACATATCATCTAACATTTTAGAATCTCACGTCTGCTGTTTAAATATATTATCTGGGATTTAGTTAATTCTTCTGAAATGGATTTGTTTACTCTATGGCTCTGGGAGAGTGTTGCACGGCCCGCCATGTATTGAGGGGCACCTTCACTAACCAAGAATAGCAGTGGACTGGTAGTTTAAATCAAACTGCGATGGAAGTCAAATCACCAACACACATTATTCAAACCTCACCCATCATTCCGAGTCGTTGAGCTGGAAACCTGGACAGTTTTCGCCGCTTGTCTTCTCTCCACTCCAGAAGCTGTTTCATCGACCCGGAAAAGGGCATAGAAGATGACCACTCTAACAGCAGAGGTAGGATCGCATCAACGCCATTGGTCATATCGAATGCTAGGTGCTGATAGGAGCAATTCTTGACGGGATCAGCCATATCTTGATATCCAATGTGGTCTCGGAGAGGGCCCCTTCTGGGAAGAGGATAATAACGTCCTCCGCTTCGTGGATATCGTGAATAAATCGGTCTGGTACGTCGACTTGGCGGCCGGTCCGTCGTCCGCGCGCAAGTACGATTATGAATATTCCATCGGGTAAGTCGATATCCAGACGCAAGATGGCGATGATTCTTGAAACTCTTCCTCTGACTCTACAACAACAGAGTAACTGCGGACCTGCATGGGACCGAAGGTAAGATCCTCTTCGGCGGCAAGCTTGGAGTCGGCATCGCCGATAAGAACAGCAGCGAATATCGCTACATCCAGCGCTTCTGGACTCCGGAAGAAGTCGAGAATGGCAATGAAGAGCGCATGAGAGCCAACGATGGCGCGATCGACAGCCAGGGTCGATTCTGGGTCAGCGCGTTCAACGATCCGTCGATCACGAAGCTGGAACCAGTTGGTATGATTTCCTGTCAAATGTCTTCCGATACCTTTGGCATTACATTCGTGTCGTTAACATCAAATACAGGAGTTCTGTTCAGATATGACACAGATGGATCCTTCCATCGTGTGATTGACCAGCTGATCATCCCCAACGGCATCAGCTGGACCCTGGATGACAAGACCATGTACTTCACGGACTCTGGGACCCAGAGCATCTACGCTTATGACTATGACGCCGCTACGGGCAATATCTCAAACAAGCGTGTCTTCTTCCGCGTTGAGGAGGAGGGCTGTGCGCCCGATGGCCACACGATGGACGTCGAGGGAAACCTCTGGGTGGCTATCTGGGGCGGCTGGAAGGTTATTCGGATCAACCCTGAAGGAAAAGTCACGGCTGAAATTAAGGTGCCGACTCGGTGTCCTACTGTAAGACCCCCTTTTTGCCTTTTCATTGTTCCCTTGGTTTTCTTGCATGTAATGCATCATACTAGTTGGGACCTTACTGATTTTGGATATTGCAGTCCGCTGTCATCGCAGGAGAAGATATTTACATCACCAGCGAAGCCGATCCGGAAGCCGACAAGTACCCGGAATCGAAGCGGTACCATGGCGGAGTGTTCAAGGCCCATGTTGGTATCGCAGGCCGGCGTCCTAACAAGGCGCGTGTGCCTGTGTAAGTAGGATGTGTCAATATCTCTTGCGCTCGTCCTCTTTGCCCTAACTGCATCTATGAATAGATTTTTCTTTCACTTCCCCCATTTATGATGTTCCATTGACCTTCTGAAGCAATCCTCATTATTTCAAAGGCCTTTAGTATATACTGTATGCAGTTTCACCTCTTGTTCTGGATCATCATCAAGCGACGTTGTATGAAATGGAGACACATCAAGAGGTGCAAGAGCAAGAAAGGAAAACACATAACTACCTGCCTTGTCTATAGTAGAATTAAAAATTCCCACAATCTCATCAGCTGCGTAACTGTCATTTTTCTGAAAGGACTTCCTCACATTCACAACCATATCACTTTGACAGAAAGTGTGGAGTTCCCTCCCATACAGCAAGCGAAGCCAATCATACCGCACACACACGGATGAGTCAGCCAGTCTGCTCTGCATTAGGGGAGAATAATGTGGTACAGCTTCACACATGCCATTGCAACGTTATAGATAGATTTGGTTTGGTTGGGATGTGTTGAACACTTGAGTATCCATTACCTAAGGCGGGGTACAGGAGTGCATGGTCAATCATTCGGTCACCTAGATCAGCAAGAGAAAGAGAAAGAGAAAGACATGATGAGATAGTTAAATAGTGTTTATTTCTCATTTACGTTATCAATATGCTATTTCTCGGATATAGTTCCATTGGGGAGTTTCTATTTTCCTGTGTAAATGTTTCCCATGTGCCTTTTTCTCCCCGCATGCGAATCCGAAACCCTGTACTGTCTTACTTTCTCTGAGGCTTAGGTATTACTGTTTTGGAACATGGCTGTTCAACGTCCATATCCAGAAGAGGTGGTGGTGGATTCTTGGTATTGTTCGTTTTATGTTTTCGGTCTAAGATAAAAATGTACACTACTGCATAACTATTGAATGAATAGTAGGTAGAATTGAAGCAGAGAAGTCAAGCTGAGTTATGCAAAAGTATAACTAATTGTAACATAAACTCACTACTCTAGTTAGATCCGCAGAGGGTCAGAAGATAGTGCTCCACTGAGGAGACTTCCAGTAGCTGATGATGGCCTGATCTTCAGCCCGGATCAGTAAGTAGCTGGTCTGACCGTGTCGAGACTGACAAGTCGACTAAATCATGGTTGAACAGATATTAATCAGGAATATTGAGATTGAATGATGGTAAATGGGTTTTCAATCTGAGTAGACATTAGGTTAAGGGTAAAATGATATTGTCATTAAGCGTGTCCTGGGATAGTGGGAAAGTAAGTGTACTAATATTACATCGTCCAGGACAATTGGATGCTTCATTGTCCTATTTTCGATCCCGAAAAGAAAAGACAACTCCTCAAACTTCCATCCCCGATGTGAAGAGCATCATGCGTCTTACAGCATAGCGCCCAGACCCATAAGGACAGCAGCGACTAGGCTGCCGGATTCCACCGTCATTCCGGCGGCAGCATTCTTGCTGGACGTGGAGGTAGAAGCGGAGCTGCTGCGAGTCGAGGTGGAGGTGGAGGTGGAGTCAGCGTTCGATCCACTGCTAGTCGTAGAGGCGACAGCGACAATGGTGGAAGCCTCCGAGGCAGAGGAGGTAGCCGTAGAGCTAGAGGTGCTCCTGCTAGAGCCATAGGCCTTGGCGGCGTTGCAGTAGGACTCCTTGGTCTGCTGGGCACCGAACTGGTCTGGGTGACCAGGGCAGTTGTTGTAGCAGCTGTAAACAAAAGATAACATGTCAGTCCAAACCGAATGCGGATGGAGATTCTCTCTCCGGGACGAAAGATGAGAGACCACGATGAAGAAGGGTATCTCACGTCAAGACGTTGGTGCTCTGATCGCACAGACAATCCCAGTCCGTGGAGGCACAGGCTTTCAGCTGCGGCTGCGTAGACTGGAGACAAGCGTCCACGATGCTGTTCGTTCACACAATTGTGGTTAGCTTTACCGGTCACTAGAAGACGACTTTAATGGAGTCCTACTACTGAGCGGCACACGAGTAACCCGACGACGAGCTCGAAGTCGTCTGAGAGGTGGCAGCAGTAGTGGTGTCCTGCGCAGCAACAAGGCCGGCAGAGACAGAGAGGAAAGCAGCAGCAGCCGTGTAGAAACGCATCTTCGCTAGAGTGAAGAGTGAGAAATCAATTGATATGCAAGTGGTTAACGAGAGTATATGAAATCTGACACTCTTTGCCTCAACGAGCGACTGGGGATTGCAACTTGACAGCGGGCAAAAAGCAGACACGAGGAAGCACAGGGAAGAAGAAAAGATCAAAGAGAAAGAAGAAGGGGGAAGATGGTCAATTAAGAACGCTGGCGGCCTCCCGTACAGGTCACACCCGCCGTAGCATACCAGGAGTGTTGAAAGGACATCAGTAAACATACACAACACACAGCCAATGGCATCCCCGACGCAGGCCCATAGAACCTTCAACTCAAGTTAGCTCCACAGCGTCCTGTTCGTCTAGTGTCGAGCTCTGACTTTGCAGCAAAGCCCTGTATCACGGCGATTCTATTTCGAGGACATAGCATAGCATGCCATGCTGGGGATCCAAGGCCGCAGAAAACATCACATACCACGACTAGAAGGTCGATGAGAGAATACATCGGTAATTCCAATCGCTCTATTTGTGAAACATGAATCATCCTGCTTATGTTAACACAGGCAGGATCAATGAGCATACCCTACCCTGTTGTGACGCTCAGATCCCCCACAGGAGGATCTCCAAATGGAGTTGGTCAAAACCCCTTGCCGGGGTGGAACTTCGTCCCTGCTGCTGATCCGGAGCTGACAGTCCAGCAATAACGAGAACTGGACTAGTGGCACTGAGTTTCCTACTGCTGGCATGCTGAATGGGGATCAGACCGTAAGGAAAGGGCATCAGGAGCGCCGTGGCACTGGTGATGGCATGTATTGATGATCCTTTTGCCGGAGAAGAAAGGGGATAAAAGCCATCTTCCACCAGGAGACCACAAGAAGCGAAATTGTCTCCTTCAGATTGCAGGCTTTAGAGTGAGCCGCATAGTACCCTTTTCTGCTTGGCCGTAACTTAGCGTTGAAGTGTAAAAAGTAGCATAGTCGTCTATATCCAGCTTTGAGTTCACGCAGATCTGCTGGAGCGTTTGACAGTGGATCTTCCGCGGGGCACTGGTTCTAGAGTCTAGAGGTCTATACGAGAACATAGAGTTCGGACTCGTCACAACCAGGAACATCTCCTTTCAAAGTGTGACATGATATCCGCTGATTCAACGATAGTATTTCCCAATATAGACCGAAAACATCAGTATATGACTCGTCTTCTTATTACTCTGCTGTGCAAGACAAAGTTGAATTACAAATGATATTCTAACCCGGTAGAAACGCCAATGCTCCAGTCCGAATATGAGACAACCTCACTCTCTTGCGTAGGTAATGAGACGGTATTTGCAATAGATAGTTCAAGTGTCGAATACTCGCCGATGGGGAATAGAACGAACATAATACATAGAACATGAGATGAAACAAATATAATAAGGCGCTAAGAGGCATGGTTAAACCCTTCTTGCTGCCAATCATCTCCACCCATCTGTCCGCGACTTCCTCCAGCAGCACCAGCAGCAGCTCCGCTGAGAGCGCCCAAGGCCGCGCCGCTATGCTTTTCTATCTCAGTGGTGCTCATCATGTATAACATGGCAAATAGGAGGATATGTAATGCGAAGCAGTAACCGGCGAAAATGTTTCGGCTCGTCCGATTGGCGAGCACCACGCGTGTGATGGAAAAGATGATACGTTCTGGAAGGCTCATACGCTTATATGCACGTGCAGCTTCCCGGCCGCGGAAAGCAGCAAAGGGGGATATTTGAGCCTCGTATGCGGACTGGTACCGATCAAGAGACAAGCCACTAGGTGTGTCTGCTGAGAGATGAACTGAAGTGGAGCTCGGCATGTTGGCATAAGCGGACCCAGAAGTCGATGCTCCTTGGCCGCGGCTGTATGTTGAAACGTAGCGTGTCTTCTCATACAAGTTGAGATTGTCCTTCTGAAGAGATGCCACTTCCTGCCTGAGCGATTTGACAGTAGCGTATGTTTTCGAGAGTTCCTCCTCGAGTTCTGCGTTCTTCTTCTTAAAACGGTCGCGCTGCGCCTGGACCATTGGGAGAATACCAGATCCACCGCCAACGGGTTCTCCAGCACGGATGGCATCCATCGTGTTGGCAGAGGCAGCGGATTGATCGAAGCCAGAGATGATTGAAGAAGTGGGTGATGAATTTCCTCCTCTGCGCGAATGGTGATATCTGGAGCTATAGGTTCCCGCAACCGACATAGCTGATGACGGAAAAGCGTTAGCTGTCTCCTGTTGCATCTGAAGAAGATCGTCCTCTAACTTCGTCGCCAGACTCTGCGACTGCTCGAGCTCTTTGGTAGTCTTCGAGAGCTCTTCCCGGAGAGCCTCCAGCTGTCCCTGGAGATCTCTGTGGGAGACTCTAAGGAGAGTAAGCTCATCTGTAAGCTTCTTGTTCCTGGAAAGAAGCAGCTGTTCGAGAGAATTCTCTTTTGATTTTGATGCGGCACCATTTGCAGTTGCCTCGCCACCGTTTTCTACCGTGGCATCCCCATCCTCATCATCATCGGCAGCGAATTCGACAGCCTGAGACGGTCAGTCCTTGATACTAATCACGACAGGGGCTAAACAGAATACTCACCTTCATAACGTCGAGCTCCCTGCGGATATCATCGTAGTCTGCATATTTGTCCAACTTCGCCCGCAATTCATCCCTTTCAGTAGCGATCTTTGCGCTTGTTCTTTCCGATTGACGGAGTTTGGTCTCCCACGAATGTCGCTCCGAGTCACGATCGAACCTTGCCGCATCGAGCTTGCGCAGCAGGGACGAGTTCTCGGACTGCAGTCGCAGATACGCGGGGTCATCTTCGACGGCCGTCTTCTGTTCTGATTGGGAGTAAGAGACGGCTTGGGCTAATTCGAGTCTCAATTGTTCATTTCGAGCTTCAACTTCAGCTAGCCGCAAGCTGGTCTTCTCCAACTCCGATGAAACAAGTTCCAATTCCGCAGCAGTAGCGGTGTTCGGGGCGCCCTCGCCTTCGTCATCCCGGCCCAGTCTCTGCGATACCTCATAACTGGCCTTGATCTCCTTTAGCAACCGCTCTTGGTTCTCGACTTTCTCCTCCAAGCTCTTTTCTTTTGCCTCCCAGTTGTTCGACTTCTCTGCCAGCACCGCCGACCAGGACGCCTCGACTTCTTTGATTTTTGCTTCTTGATTTTCTTCCAGCTTCTTCCGCGCAGAACGTTCTTCCTCAAGTCTCTTCTCCGTCTCTTCCAACTGATTTGTGAGTCTATCGACTGATTTCTGTAGGTGCTCCTTCTCCGAAGTCAACTTTGGGACCGTATCTTCCGAAAGGACCAGCGAATCGACAGAGGCCTCCAAAAGGGGATACGGATCAGGAGCTTCGGACAACGAGGAATACAGCTGTAGAAATGCGGAGGATGACGCCTTTCCCTGATTGGTAAGTAGATCAATGAATCCCTGATAGGCTGCATCATTATATCAGTAAGATGGCTTGTCAATCCGAATTTGAAAGCAAGGTACCTTTCAACAAGCCCTTGTATTCTGCAAGCTTGGCCGTATCATCCAGCTTTCTAAACTCTTTTGTCTTCTGGGCAAGGTCCTTTCTCTGCACCACCGCATCACGCTGGCCGGCTACGATATCTGAGGCGATGCTGTCTAGCTTCGGTATCGTGTTGGTCAAGTCGACAGCTGCAATGGAACAAACGGATCAGTATTACTCCAGCACAGACAGTATTTCATCTACTCACCTCTCCATACTGAAATGGCACGCTGGAACTTGTTTGCCTCCTCTGACTGCTTCTCCGATTTCGGGTCCTGCTGGTTCGCATGTTGCTGAGTATGCTCGGGGATCATTCCCTCCGTAACGGCGAAGGCATCCATTTCTGCAATATCCTCGCCTCGATCGGAAGTCTATGGCATCCTTTGCGAGGAAGACCGGAAAGAAACAAAGACAGGCTGCTAATGAGGGACGAGGCTCTTCAACAAATACCACGCGGCCTCAGCTCAGCTTTCCATGCGGAGGAAGCTCCGGCGCAGACCGGGCCGATATTGTTCCGACTAACCAAGCAGGTTTACGATGTGATGTGCCTTGGATGATAGTTAAACATGCATTTAGATAGTTAGTTAAAGCAGAGAAAGAGGAAAGTCTTGATTTCGACTGGAGACGAATATTGGAGATTTATTTGAACCATTGGAATATCGATTATTCTTAAAATGTAAGCATAAGTGCATAAGGATCTGTACTAAGATATGGAATCTAAGATGCTGTCTACTAGTTGATGTTGGAATCCCTTCAATGGCAAGGGCTACAGTTCTTCGTTTCTTCTACTATGAACTTGTTATATTTTATATAGTAAAATCCCTGAAGGATATGTATGATTGATTTCTCATAGAGCATCGCAGACAGTGACGTTGTGTCCTGACTAAGCAATCAAGCTCCACCAATCCCGCCCCATCGCAGCTAAACAAGTAGAGAGAGGCAGAGAGAGAGACAGTGACAGCTCTCTCTCCATCCCCCAATGCTGGGATTGTCCATGTGGATTTTGAACCTCCTAGCTGGACTCTTAGCTCCAGCTACATCCAATTATGCCGGAAGATGATACTGCTAATTCCCGCAAGCGAAGAAAGCTCAGCCCGCGGAAAGCTGCTCCCTATGTCCTCCAGCAGCTTCTCGATAAGGTACCGGTGATAACCGAAGACACTGGGCCAGATGTCCACATTACGTGTGTGGAATTCTGGAGTGAGTGAAGACCCGGTGGCTATTCATGGAGTGGTGTTCTGACAGCAAATGTAATGGCACAGATGACAACCTCTATATCGGGACTTCCGCTGCGGAGATCCTGCATTTCGTTGCTCTTCCCCCAGACCCTTCTGATGCCACGGACGACACAACCTTTATATTGGCTTCGAGGCTACCAATTACAGGATCCCAAAATGCCGCATCAGCGACGCAGCCCCGTGGAATCCAGCAGATCCTTCTTTTGCCCCGCATCAACAAGGCATGCATCCTCTGCAATGGCGTCGTCACCTTCTACACACTGCCGGAACTCAGCCCGGCGTTCGGGAATACAAAGGTCGCCGGTTGTAAGTGGATCGGAGGTCTCGATTTGAATCAAAGGATAGACGACCCTACGGCAGAGAAACCGGTGATCATGGTTGCCCTGCAGAACCGGATAATGCTGGTCAGGATCGGAGACGATGCGCGACGAGTCAGGAACATTGAGTTTCCAGGATGTTTGATAGCGTCACGGAGAGACACAATTGCTTGTGTGGCTGATGGATACTCCTATTCTCTACTCGATGTAGAGCATCAACAAAAGATACCTCTGTTTCCGATCTCGTCCTCCAGCGAAGTCTTCGAGTCGGGCCGTGTGGAAGATATCCCATCAAGGCAGGGCCCTTCACCCCGGAGGCCTGGTTCCTCATCGTTCCCGAGTACAGCATCAAGGAACTCTTCTGGTCACGGAAGAAGCGGCAGTTTGAATGCGTCTTCAGATAATTTAGGGGCACGCCAGCCCAGCCCCGGCAGATCAGGCGCTGGAACACCAGACCCCTTTGTAGCGACAAATACATCCAGCAGATCAACGTCGCAGGACCGAAAATCTCCTAACTCAACAAGAGATCTTCCGAGCCCGCCAGCGGAAGAATCACAAGGTCCGGCGCCTAACAAACAGAAGCCCTTGCCGCCTCCGCCCAAACAGCCTTTAGCAACACTGAAGCCACACATTGCATCTCCAACACCATCCGAATTCTTACTGGTTACGGGTACAGAAGCGTCGGAGCCTGGAGTCGGTCTGTTCGTGAACATGGATGGCGATGTCGTCCGCGGCACAATGGATTTCCACAAATATCCGGAAGCAGTTGCCGTCGATAGCACCGCAGATAATGTCGAGGGACAACCGAATGGTGCTGAAGAGGGGTTTGTCCTTGCCGTCGTAGAAGTTGACGAGGACGGCAAGCCACGCAAACGCGTGGAAGTTCAGCGATGGGACGTCGACCCCGGCGAAGGTGAGCGGCAAAAGTCATGGGTTGAGATACCGGCTCCAGACGAGGCTCCGGCGCCTCCAGTCGGGATTCGTCATACCATGACTTCGAGCCAGGTCCAACTCCATGATATCCAGGAATTGTTGCGTATGGTTCGACTGAAAACTCCCCCGCCGGCAGACCCTAGAACTCAGGAGTCCATAAAACAATTACAGAAGGAAAAAGAGCTGTTTGAGTCTCAGGAACTCGCAGACTCGGATGGATCAAAGAAGGGACAGGCTTCGTCGCAACGCGGCTGGGAGGCGGAGCGTAACATAGAAGAAGCTAAATTTGCGCGTGGCTTGGGAATCACGCGAAGCAGTCTCATTATGTGGTCTGGGGACCAAATCTGGCGAGTTTTGAGGAATCCGCTCACTGTTCAACTTGACGACGCTCTTGAAGCGGCCCGCGTGTCGGCAGACAGCGAAGGGATCTCCATTGATCGAGAGTCTGTCAGGAGCTTGATAGATTCTATTCGGGATACAGAACCGCGAACTGAAGGTGAATTTCTCGGTCTGAACTGCATTCGGCAGAAAGCCAGTCTCCTGCTTTTCGCCGACCTGTTATCGGTGCAGCCCAGTGTTCGGGATGAGAGCATGATCAGGTCCACGGAAGAAACGTTGGTGAATGGCGGGATAGATCCAAGGATTATCCTCTTAATGATCCCCCTGCTGCGATCCGAAGTCCTTCAAGGACCGCAGGGGATCTGGGTTCACCGTGGGCTCGCTGCAGTCGCCGAGTCACATATAGGACAGTCGGAAAGTTCAGAAGATGCACGCCCAGACAACGCAATTCTGGAGATGATCAAACGATATCTCTTGTCTTGGCAACGCAAGAGAGGATATGGTAGCATTACCGATGAGGACTCTGTCTTTGACAGTGTTGATGCTGGTCTTCTACGTCTCCTCTTGGAGCAGGACTTCCGGCTCATCAAGCGAGGAGTGCCGTCAATCAGCGTCCGAGGTGAGCTGAACAAATTAGTTGACAACTGGAAAGGCAATTTTGAACGGGCGGTGGAGCTCCTCGAGGCACATAATAGGCTCTTTGTGCTTAGTCGATTGTATCAAAGTCGAAAGATGTCCAAGAACGTGTTGATATCTTGGCGCCGAATCGTTGAAGGTGAGAAAGACGTCGGTGGTGATGTTACTCCTGAAGGCGTTCAGATACATATGCGCAAGTATCTGGTGAAGATCCGAGATGCACAATTGGTCGAGGAATACGGGTCATGGCTCGCTGGCCAGCATCCCGCTCTCGGCATCCAAGTCTTTGCAGATGATAGTAGCAGGGTCAAATTTGAGCCGGCAGAAGTTGTTGCATTGCTGAAAAAGCAGGCTCCAAATGCGGTCCAAGTGTACCTCGAGTACCTGGTCTTCTCAAAAAAGGTGAGTGGCATGGCTTTCCGAGCTCGACCATAGCTAATAACTAATGTGCCAGCTTACTCAATATGCCGACGACCTTATCGCGTATTATCTGGATACTGTGATCTCGGTATTGGGTTCGTCTCCTGCCGCTCGGGAGTCGTTGACGGAATCATACGCGACATACCGCGCTCTCCGACCCCCGAAGCCGTCCTATCTCAACTTCATTACGGAGAATGCCCCTTCAGAGCCCTGGTGGCAATCGAGACTACGACTTCTTCAGCTGCTTGGTGGTGGTTTTGGTACTCAGTACACCACTATGGCTGCACCTTCTAATCTGTCTTACTCTATTCCCACGGTCCTTGCTCGCATTGAACCGTATCAAAACGAGCTTGTCTCGGAAAGTATAATCCTCGACGGTCGTCAGGGCCGTCACCGGGAAGCTCTACATCTGCTCACCCACGGTCTCGGTGATTACGACTCTGCCGTCCGATACTGTCTCTTCGGTGGCCCTTCCAGCGCCGCATCCACCGCCGCGCCGGTTGAACTCCCCAAAATGTCCGACCAGTCGAAGCTTTTCAAGCATCTCCTCTCCGAGTTCCTCCAGATCCAAGACCCTTCTGACCGGATCGAACGGACTAGCGACCTCCTCGCCCGCTTCGCTTCATGGTTCGACGTCCGAGAGGTCCTGGCATCGGTCCCGGACGACTGGAGTGTCGATATCCTCAGCGGCTTTTTGACCCATGTCTTCCGCAATCTGTTATCGCATAGCCGCGAAGCACGACTCCAGCGTGCTCTCAGCGCCAGTCTGAACCTGCAAATCAGCGTGGCGCACATCGAAGGTACCGAGAAGATGGGCGGCTGGATGGAGGATCGTGAAGGCCTGCGAGCACTGAAGGGCGGAGCGAAGCCGGTCTCGCGCGAGATCGAAGACAGTCAAAGCGACTTTGGCGAGATGGTCAGTGCCGAGCATGATGTCACGGCCGGTGATGCTTGAGCTAGCTGTTTTATTTCCGTCCGCATCTCGTTGCTATATTTATGATACCTCCTTTCTATTATTTCTGCTCACCGCCAGACTTCACATGATGAATGTATGTCTGCTTTCAATACTTTGTATAGCTATACATATACCAATGATGCGAACTCTGCATGAATACCATCATCTTCATGAATCTCCTAACGACATAAGACTTTCGCTATCAAAGCTAATATATACATAGACTCGTACCTACATGCACCTTTGACAGTCGAGCCCCTATAAAAAAAACCTTTTAACCTGAACCAACCACTCAATCCAAATCCGGAATCGGCAACCCATTCACGATCTTGACTTTCCGCCCCAACTTATCCAGCGCCTCCTTCGATCGCTGGTCACGCAGAGCGCTAGCTTCCTCCTCGGAAACCAGCACAAAGTCGTATGTGATCAGATGGATGCCCTCCTGCACGCCGTACTGCTTGGCCAGCGTGGCGTCGACCTTGCCTAGGTCGACGACGAGGGTGTCCTTGACGCCGAAGACGGCGTCGGAGGTTTCGTACGGGTCGTTGCGGAGGTAGAGGGATCTGTTTGGTCGTTAGTTTGGTTTTGTTTTCTATTATCTTCAGGACTGAAAACAAGCAGCAGAGAGAAGAGAGGAAAAAACCCACGTAATCAAACGATCATAACCCTCCTTCTCAAACATAAAATGCATATGCGACGGCCTGAACGGATGCCGACGAAGCATCCTCAACAACTTCCCCACGGGTCCATCATGCGGAATAGGATACGGCACGGGCCTGATGGCCCTGAACCAAAACATCCCCTCCTCATCACTACGCATAATCCCCCTTCCATCCGGTCCATCCCTCTCCGCATACTGCACATCATACCGTCCCGTCGAGTCCGTCTCCCAAATATCAATCTTACAATCTTGAATCGCCCTCCCGTTCCTATCCCTCACCGAGCAGAGAACCAGGACCGGCTCACCCTTCGGATCGCGCGACACGCACGATCCAACACCCATCTCTTCCGCCTCCGTATGAAACGGACCTAGGACCGTCCCCTCCGTCGCTCCGACGGGTTTCGGATGATCGATCGAATCGACCAGGAGCGAGAGACCCAGTATGTCGGAGAGGAGGATGAATTCCTGTCGTGACTCGGTGCTGATCTGGCCGACTTTAGTCAGGAAGAGGAGGCCGGTCATCCATTCTTGGCTGCTGAGACGGGTTTCGCGCGCGAAGTCGTGGAGGTGCGTGACGAGTCGTTCGAGGATGTATTTTAGGCGCAAGTCCGGGCAGTGGGAGTTGATGAGGTGGACGTTTTCGGTGATGTTGTCGATGGTGAGGTCCTTGAGGGGTGGGATGGTTGTTTGGGTGGGGTCCATTGTGAGTATCGTTCTTTCTTGAATGGGATGATGAGATGTAGAGATGGATGGAGTATGTATATGGGGAAATGTCAAAATAATTCTTTTTCTTTTCCCCGCACGATTTCAGAAAACGATAATAATAATAATAATAATAATAATAATAATAATAATAATAATAATAATAATAATAATAATAATAA
>JAPVCG010000038.1:146465-158872 GCA_029606305.1 Paecilomyces fulvus
AGGACATTTATCAACCCATCTAGAACAAATTAACCTGAAGAAAATCAGTAGTCCTGTCGATCATACTTCCCCAGACCAAATTCCAATCCACCTCTTTTACCCCCCACATCCACATCCATCCTCGGCATTACGACGCGGGACTTTCTTTCTCTAGTAGTTTTGCTGATTACTACTACGACTCGACTAATGGCTGTTGGTAGCTTGGTTTGGTTGGGGTCTCTAAAACAACCAATACCAAAGACACGTACGCATCTGCATCTGCGTATGCATATGCAGATCAAAGCCAAAAACCAATCTTAATAATTAATAATCCATCCGTAATCTGTAATCCTCAATCATCAAATCCAGTCTATATCCATTAATGTGGCATATCGTTGCCTCTTTCGGGTATGAGATGTGGAGATCTTCCCTCCCCGCCCTTTGAGTCTTTTCTCGAGTTTTGGGAACCACTTCTGTTGTTCAGGTCTAGTTAACTAGTTAGTTAAGATCAAGATACTTACGGAGTACTTAAAAATAACCCCCTCCAGTATTAACTACGTAGTTGATTGTTTCAGCTTAACTGCGGGTATGTTTTCTTCCTGCGGGGTGGAAAGGGCGGGTAAAGATTCTGGCCACGTGAGATCGAAATGTGGGGTTTTAACTGTTTTACTTAATCTACTCTACTGAATACATCTGTTTATATTTTCGGGTCTCGTGTCCATGTTTCTGAGTTCAAGGCATTGCGAATATTCATGGAAATGCTGCCGAAACCACTACGATAGGAAAAGATAGTGAAGAAGAGAACAGGGTGGAAAGCGGAATTGGTGCCGGACAGCACGGTCGACAGACAGAACTGAAGAAATATACAGTCCATACATACATGGAAGAAGAACTAGGCCAACATGGGCTGGACAAGGAGAAAGTAATAGAAGGACAGCGGGTAAACCTAAACCAGACAGCCCGTCAAATGCCACACGACGCCAAGAGGATATATCCCGACGCCCAAAAAGCTAAAACAGATACAAAGACGCTCAACTCGCTCAGATGATAATGATGACAGACGGCTGTCGCTGCAGCCGAGACACTATACTTTTTCAATCCCTGCAAAAACAAGAAAAACATGTGGACCACAATGAGATGGGGATGGTGAATAGCAGAACCAATCAGATAAGACACCGCAATGTAAATGTCATGATACCAGTGCTTTAAGCGGCAGACCGCAGACTCAGGCTTTGGCCATCCTCCGCTCTCGATCGGCATTCAGATCCTCGCCTCTTTCCTTCACAGCCGCCGCCACTCGTGCGTGATGATCGACGGTATCCATGATGGCTTGCATCAGCCGTTGATTGGCATCCGGGTCATCATCATCCTGCACAGGGCCGTTCCGGTTGATACTGAGACGTCGATCATGGTTCGAAACAGCGCTCCCGTGGATCTCACTGGCCGCACGTCGAGGGGCGGGCTCCCGAGACTGCTGAGACTGCTGGGTCTCGGAGGCGGGACGGCTGGGGGCGGACTCACTGCGGGCAGCGCTGCTGGGGGCAACAGGATCCCGCTCCCATTCTCGAGCAGGGTGAGCGGGAGGCGGTGCTGCAGTGTCCTCGCGGCGGGACTCCTCCCGGTTGCGGTTCGGCGGCCGGAATTCTTGGAGTTCGTCCTCCTTGACATCCTTCCAGGAGCACTTGGCGTGCTTCTTGGTACAGCCCATACAGGCCGTCAGGTTCTTCAGGCAGTCCATGTGGAGGCGACGGCAGCGGTCACAGGGCGGCAGCACCCGCTCGCCACGCTGCAACTCCTCCATTCGGGTGACCATCTCCATCTTGTAGGGACCGCCATCGTCGCGATCGTAGTGACTGGACGATTTCGGTGCTGGCAGTAGCGACGAGGGCGTGCTGGGGATCGCCACCGTCCCTGACACTCCGGCATAAACGCTGGAGTATTCACTCGCGTCGGAGGCCCGAGGTCGAGGACGCGCGGATTGACGGCCCATCTGCTGTGCTTCCTCCTCCGGGGGGTATCCACGGGCTTGACGATCCGCGGTGGTGAAGAACTTCTTCATCAGCTCCGCACGCGTCGTCGGAGACGCTCCCTTGATGGAGGTCCCGTTGATAATGGTGATGTTGTCGGCATTCGGGTGAGAAAACATGAACTGAGACGAGAGACTGCTCCCACCGTCTTCCTGCCCCTCTCCGGGGCCAGGACGGTTCGCATTGACCGCCACGAAGCCAGAGGGAGGAGACTGGGCGTTGGCATGGCCATTGCCGTTCACCGGACCCTGTGCGACTCCGTTGGCGTCCCGCCAGGCCGGACTGATCGAGCGCGGTGGCTGGGAGTGCAGGGACGCATCGTTCTCCCGTCTGCTGATGATGGCCGTTCGGCGGTTCTTCAAACGATGGTTGAGCTGTCGTGCGCGCGCCGACACTGTTTCGAGTTAGTGTTTCTGTAGGCATGACCTAGCTTATTTCACGATACGAGCAACGTACCTTGATCCGCCATCTGGATGATCTGCTGCAGGTTCTTCTCGAGAATCTCCAGCGCGCCCAATTCTTTCTCCTCGTCTTCCACGATCGGCTGCGGGGGGATCATCTTCTGCGGCATGCCGGATGCGATCAACACGTAGTCCTCCTCTGAGATCTCGACCCTGCACTGCTTGGTATAGAATTGGCAGACGCGCACGCCATTGCGGGTTTTCTCCAAGTTGAACTGCTCGGGCTTGTTCTTGGCGAACTCCACGATGTCCAGCCAGGTGACCGTGCTGCCCTCCTTGCCGTGCGATTTCAGCACGCGCGGGGGCCCATCGAACAGGCGCTCGAAGCGCTTGATCAGGATGGGACCCAGGGGGCATGCGCCCAAGTTTCCGGCGATACTCTCATGACGGTGTAGGACCCCGTCGTACTCGCCGATGAGTCGCAGGATGGCCGGCAAGGTATCCTCCGTGGAGACGAGAGGCAGGTTGTCGGGATACTGGCGCGCCAGATAGTTGATCTGCAGATGGTTCGAATGCGTCTTGGGGATTTTGGAGGCGATCGGGGGCAGTTCGCCAGAGGGAGACCGGGGCCGCTTGGTGGGTGGCTCCGCCGTTGCGGTTCTCGAATCCATCGCCATGGGCGGAGGAGCGGCGGCTTCAGCGGTCATAGGAGAATTCAACATGATCCAGCTGAACCGTCTGGATAGACGTCAAGCGTGCGAGGAGGGATGCGGCCTGCTCGTCGGCGACCGGATATTTTACCGGGAGCGGAGCATAGGCGCACGAGGCGCTTCCAACGGGGAGAGCAGCTTGCGACGGGACGCGTAACTTGGGAGACACGAAGGGGAGTTGTCACCAGCGACCAAAACGATGGAATCGTAACTGCAAGATCAATCGTCGTGATGACAGAGAGACGAGGAGAAGAGGAAGAGGAGGCCGTGACGGGAGGGAGAGGAAAGCGTCGGGGTGAGAGAGGGGGGGAAGGGTGAGGGCGGCGTCGCAGGTGGAGAGGCGGACGGAAGGCTGACAGGAGAGAGAGAGAGAGTCTAACAACAAGTCGCTGGGCAGCGACAGACAACAAAATTAGTTAGCTGAAGGCGGGTCGGGAAGAGCAACACCCCGTTATCTCGGAGCCCACCCAACAGGCACTGTTCAGCCTACCATCACCACAGACCATCATTATGGAGAAGCAGATTCAACACAGAGTTATGTGCAATTCATTTCCATTCCCAGTACAGTCAAGATCGCCAAGAGAGAGTTCTGTCCACGGGTCAAGACGAGAGCGATGCGACAAGTTGCCCATGAGACCTGACCTGGGGGTGGGCGGAGTCGCTATCCCGCCGGACTTTTCCGCTGGCCGTTGGTTTGAACGGGTCGGGAGCCGAGAACCGGACGTGACGGTATTGGTATTGGATACGGTATCATGCATACCCCGACCGTACTGTGTGCGCCTCTCAGCGGAAAAGAGTCGAGGTTTGTATTATCCGGAGTTCACGTTTGTGATCGAATGGGCTTTTCCATTCCTCATTCATTGTGTTGTGCCATCTCGACAATCGCTGGTTTGATCGGATGCACGGGTCTTCTACGGCGCGACCGATGGGGAAGACCTGCAGCTGGTCCGGTGGTGGGTAAATCAGACCCCGACATCGCACGGTGATTCGAAGGGAAAGTGGTTCAGGCCATCAAGTGATCACGTCCATTCCGGAACCTCCATCCTTGCGACAAGTCAACACTAGTTGAGTTATTACTTAGTACTCCGTAGAAGAATCCTAGATAAACACAAACACTGTGGGACACTGGGCTGTCGCAAAGAGGAGCCCGATTCGGGACAACCTGAAGGATTCCGAAGAGACCTCCCATCCGATTCCCCATGTAACCCACCCTGGACACACCAATCCCATCTAAAAAGCAAGGACGGGTGGAAGCTTCGAGTGCCGTTCACTAAATGTATCACAATACTAATATCGAACTAGGACGCTCAGGCATCAAACACATTAGTCCAGACTGTAAAGCCAGGCCTAGAAGCGGACCAGATTCCGTGTATGCAGCCATACACCATTACATACCAATACGCAGCACCGCCCCGGCCAACCCAACTCGTCCCCTTCGCCGCCTTTCGCTGTCGTCCACTCACAACACCAGCAGCTCAACCTCTGCAATCCCTCTTTGCGGCCGTCATCAGTTGTCATCCTGAACTGCCCTCGTTTTCCCCTCCACCCGCATCCAATCACCCACCCCAGAAGAGCCCGTGTTTTGTCGGCATTCTTGACGATTTCATTTTCCACTCGTTTTGCGCGTCCCGCGAAAAAAACAAAAAATCCCTCATACATCTAACTCTTTCCCACCTCAACCCCGCGCCCTCTCTCCCTAAAACGCTGGCCCCCCAGATCGGAACCTGCCCCAGGACACGCGCCGGTTTCGATCAGCAAGAGATTTTCACCTGATCCCCTGCCCAACTGCTTACTTAGTCAGAGCCAAGCCATGTCCGATCGAGGCTCGTTCCGAGGGGGCGCCCGAGGCCGCGGCGGAGGTGACCACAGGGGAGGCGGCCGTGGCTCCCACCCCACCCAGCACAGAGGTGGCGGTGCCGGTGGCGGTGCCCAACAGCAGGAGAAGCCCAAGAAGGAAAACATCCTCGACCTGACCAAGTATATGGACAAGCAGGTCAATGTCAAGTTCAACGGTGGAAGAGAGGGTGAGTCTTTTCAAACGGTTATCCACTCACTGCGAAATATCCTCCCATTCTATTTATTCCCTTATCCCTATTAGTTATTACTACTGGATCTCTATTTTGTCTTCCCCTAACTAACCACCCACAACAGTCACCGGCACCCTCAAGGGCTACGACCAACTCATGAACCTCGTCCTCGATGACGTCAAGGAAGTCATGCGCGGTAAGTCACCCATCCATCCTACCCAACCTTTCATCAAGACATTATCTAATATTCCAATTTCTCCAGACGACGAAGGCAACGAGACCACCCGCTCTCTCGGCCTGGTCGTCGCACGAGGCACGCTCCTCGTCCTGATCTCCCCTGCCGATGGCACGGAAGAGATCCCCAACCCCTTCGTCCAGCAGGAAGAGTAAACAGCCTAGCCTCTCTTCCACTACCGTCCACTTCTCCATCTTGCCATGAGATCAGTGAAACAGGCCAACTCCGATCTCAAGGATCCTTTCAACGCAACACACTCACACCTATCAGAGGTTTACAGAAATCAAGATTTAAAATCTTCACCCCATCCCCCCTGACCCCATCTCCCTCTCTCAGGAGTCAGTACTACTGAGCAAGAGTAACCTTTCACGAAAAAGAATCCAACCGATTTACATCTCAAAATTACCGATAATCATACATTTCTCAACCACGGGGCACGGCAGGGATCGAATGTATGATTGATGTCTGCTTTTTTATTTTTTTTAGGTAGAATTAAGGAAAAAAATAAATTCAGAATAGCAAAATAAGGATATAGATAATTATTCATATCCACCATCTATATTTATATACAAGGGGTGGAGTTGAAGTTGATCCCATTGTTGAAAGAGTATGTATGAAACTGAAAAGATCTTACGAGACGCATATCAACTCGGGGTGCTCGTTTCCTACTTCTTCGCCTTCCGCCCTGTCATCCATCCTCCTCCGCCCTGCAACCCCTCCTCTCCGCCCCACCCCACCCATCTCCGCAGTCGAGTCCATTCAATGAACAGACATAAAAAAAAAATAATAAACAGATTGAAACAGATGGAAAGTGAAATTCATATTTTTCTAAATAGCTGTGTACCTACAACCAACCTCGCCACACCACATGTTTGCGTGGCTAAACTAGATCTAGCCCACGGACTGACCGCCCATTCTGCCTTCCTCGATTGTCACCTGACCCTTCTCATAAGAACGCCCGACCAGACGTTGGGTCATCGTAAATTCGGTCGATATATGCGTTGCGACATGAACACGCTGCGTATTCCAATCCTCGCTTTCCCCGCTGTGTGCATTCGTGATCCTGTCAACTCCCACACCATATGCTGGCTTCACCCTTCATCGGCCCTTTTCAAATGAGACCAGCCATCCAGCTAGGTAAGAGTGCAAGAAA
Source organism: Paecilomyces fulvus (assembly GCA_029606305.1). Lineage (NCBI taxonomy): Eukaryota > Fungi > Ascomycota > Eurotiomycetes > Eurotiales > Thermoascaceae > Paecilomyces > Paecilomyces fulvus. The sequence continues at coordinate 152,998 of JAPVCG010000038.1, forward strand.
GGTGCCAAGAACGCTCAACGGACGCTGCCATCAATCCAAATCCCTTCAAGTCATCAAAGTAATCCGTGCCATGCTTCGTAAAACACCCCTTCCTGCATCGTTCCCCCGAGCGTGTCGAGTATACCGCATGTAATTGTACTCAACAAGAAAAGCCCACTGTGCCACCGCAAAGACTGCCAATACTCTTTCGTGTTCAGGGCCGCGAGACTCATCCCTAATTCTTAGTGCAGTCTCCTGGCCGCCGGTTTCAGCAGCGCCTGGAAGGATGACTCAACGGCCTTCTTGAGTTCCTTGTAGCTCACGATGAAGCAGCTCTGCTCGTCTCGGCTAATCAAAGTGATTTTCTCATCGGTGCCAGCGTCCAATTTATTCAGACACGTCAGCACGTGTCCAAGGTCCACAACAGGATTGTTTTGCGCATCCACTTGGTGGAAGACGTAATCCCGGAAAAGCTTCAGGAAGTATCGTTCTCCATTCTCAGACCATTGTCGGTCATGCTCATATTCCGGTCGCTCGTTGATAAAGTTCAATTTTGCCATCAGTCGTACGAGTCGTCCGTTTTCGAGCTCACGGCTGAGGTCGGAGGTGAGCTGATCATCAAGGTGGAGAGCGGAATCGAATGTTGACATCAGCTGCGACGAGATACCCGTAATGAAGATATCGATGTTTCTTTCCTGGTCCTTCTGCAGGGCATTCAGAAGCCAAAAGACGGAGTTCTTCAGTTGGGGACTGTAGGCTCTTGTGAAATGCTCCATTGCCTTGGTGGGGTTGTGCATGACGGTGGGAGAGTTGGCGCCCAGGGTCACAATGAGCTGTCCGAAATTGACGAGATCCTGGTGCTGCAATTCCGTAATCGACCGTTGCGTGTCGTGCTGCACCACGTCCATAATTGCACATGCATTGAGTCGAATCCGATTTTTGCCTGTGAGTAGGATCTTGCTCGGGTCGATGATCCGTGCCGCAAGCCCGTTGCTGTGAATCGCCTTGAGAGCATTTGCTATTTGAGTCATGTAGCCCCAGAGCACCTGCTCCGGTATGTGAGCATTGGGACGATTCTGAAACCTATTTCCAGCTCCCAGATGTTGCTCAGCAAGAGTTTTGGAAAGAGGATGATAATCCATGACGAAGATCAAGGAGCTGTCTTGGAAGCTTCGGTTCGTGAAGGCGTCGTGAATTGTGACCACACTCCCGTTACAGACTCTCTTCCACGCTTGCACGGATCGAATTGCCTTCTCATTAGTCAAGCGGAAGCCTAAAACGAGTAGTTAGACGGGTCCTTATTCTCCACATAACCTGGATACCCGGCGTACCTTCCAGTCTGCGAAGCACATAGAAGTTACCATCCTTGCTGGACTGTGCCTTGTACACCCAGCTTGGATAGCCAAAGATAGCCGCATTCTTCTGGTTATTCAAGTCCAAGGGAACCAGAGAGTGGAAATAGTCGACTTGGGCAGGCAATGAGGAGTCTTTTCTGGCGGTCAGCGAAAAAGTCCTTCACGACACTTCCATGACTTTTAACATACTGGGTAATGTCTGCAACGTGGCAGCTGCTTTCTTTTGTAATTCTTCACGGAAATCATTGGGCAGAAAGAAATCGTGGACATTCCGTTGATAGCCAAGGGTATTCTGGTTGTGCGGACCAATGGGCGCATATAGGTGATATTGGAGCTATATCATTGTTAGAAATGGCAGAGCCACAGAAAGAAAGTCCATACCGGCTGCTGGAAGCCACTCTGGCCGGCAAAAAAGGCTGCTCCGCTCAACGCTGCTGCATCGTGTGCATAAGGGTTGGCCTGCACTGGACCCACGGTGCCGGCGGCGGCCAGCGGAGCGGTCGTTGTTACAAAGGGATCATATGCAGCTGCTGAAGCCAGAACACCGTTGCCGTTTCCTTGAAGAGAGGCCTGCAGAATTGGATTAGTATCAGGTGCGCTCATGTACGATTTCTGCCTCCTGGGATGAGATCGGGGGCCTGTGAACGTCCTGCTGGTTCCGATTTCAGGAGAGGAATACAGAGGAGAGTCAGGAAAAGACATGGGAAGAGAGGTAGATCGTGAAGAACGGGGATAGAAAGCATCAGCAAGGGCATTGAGACTGCGCCGCAAGCGAAGACAATGGTCGTAGCTTGAGGGGACGACGTCCATGGTGAACGACAGACAGCGTCGGTTTCTCCAGCATCACGGATAACACGTGTACTGGGAATGGTCATGCCACAGATGCGTGGGAGGAGAGATTTCGAAATGTCTCATCAGGGGAAAAGCAATGGTTCGGGGTTGATGTTGTAGGGTAAAGGCAGCGGCTTAGGTGGCCGGCCTGGTTTCTTTATACTAGGAAGGAGCCGTTCTTACCACTTGAGACGCATCATAGCCGTGGGGCACAAAATCCTGTACTTCGGCTACAGACCAATCCGGGGTAGTTGCTTCTGGTCGTATGGAGGGAGAATTAGTATTGGATCCTGACGATCATTCAGCCAAAGTCTTCATCTTGAACACATAGACGAGGATGCCGTACGTGATGCGACGCTCTTTGGAAGAAATGGAGCAGCGCTGGCTGCTTTCGGGGAGATCGTAGTCGTTTTCTTTGTCGTCGATGTGCCGTTGGCAGCCAGCAGCGACGGAGTAAAACTGGGGGAATCGACATTTAACCGCTTCCTACTACTGCCATTACTACCCAGGTGTAAGCCATGTTGCCATTGCGATGTGCACACTGATCTCTGCCAACACGGGAGAGCCAGCCATTGGGGTAGTCCAACCTATCCGAGTAGTGCGTCGCGTTGAGTTTGTGAGGGTCATGGTTAAAGGCGCAGCCTTAAGATATAGATCCCACGGTTAGATGACACTAAGGTAGATTATATATATGCAGGTGAGGGGTAACCGCAGCACCTTTATCTTCATATCGACATCGGCCGTAGATGGTCACATTGCGACACAAGGTATCCTTCGCGTTTTCTGCCAGTAACCGGTTCGTTAGTACGCATCGTTCTTTCAAGTATCCCTTTTAGCCCGTGCTGCTTCTGCGCCTCGTGAAACCAACAGGCCACTCCCCGCCTCGGGGCTGCAACTGCGCATCCACTCACCTCGGCCCTTCAATTTGGGTGATCCCGTACTCCGACGGGAATCGTCCAGATTCGACTTCCCCGTGGAAGCCATGATATCCACAATCAACAGCCCGGATCAGCGCAGGATGATCCCCATTGATCCGAATGCAAGGAAAATCGGATAATCGTAGGTATATCGAAAAAACCACATTCCTCCACCCCGAGAGGTGAGCTGAGTCAGGATATCCAAGAGAGACGGGTACCGCGTCGGGTTCGCGCAAGTGCAAACGCAGCCGGGGAGAGAAGCCGCCTTTGGTAGAGTCCAAGAATTCCGTCGATAGCTGGTGGTCAGCCAAATAGTCAAATATAGTGCCTAAAAATAATATCCAGAAAATGGAGGGAGGGACAGGCCCTACACAAGCCCATGGGCAGAGGAGGGGGATTCTGATTGAGGGTTGGAGGGCGGCGTGAGACTTGAGATAGAGCGAGCACAGACCAGCTGGAAGGCGCGCGCCTACAAGGACTAGTTAGAGTTGCACCGGAGGTACTTGAGATTCCTTAGAGTTTAGGCGGCATCGAAGGTACCGGCGATGACGGAGCTGCGTCGGGACAGCTTGACATCTCATCACCAATTCTTACTCTACTCGCATGCCTCATTGCTAACTCCTTGACACATTCACTGAAGACACGTTCACGCTGCTATTCGAATCTCATATACACCCTATAACTCCTCCCAGTCGAATTGTGCATCGCATATCCACGTGGGAGTCGAGGGACCGTCACATCCGGCTCATGGAGCTGGCTAACTAGCTCTCAGTGCATTATTTCTTGATATACATGGAAGTGACCTCGAATCACCATGTCTACAGATGAAATCGACATTGCACAGCTCTCTCCTAGCGAGCAAGAGGCGCTGCAAACCTATACAACAGTAACAGGTCAGGAACCGTCGGCAGCGATCCCACTCCTGCGTCGCTCGCAATGGAATGTTCAGGTGAGTGCACGAGATGGATCATCATCTTAGTACCTCGAATGGTTTGCATATATATGATTACTGACGTGCCGGGTGCATAGATCGCCATCTCGAAGTTCTTCGACGGTGAGGGTCCGGACCTTGTGGAGGAAGCTCGCGCTGCCCTCCACGCCTCTTCTCCGCCTCGACCAGCCCGCCAGACACAGAACTTGATGATGGAGGATCTGACACGACGGCCGTCTCCATTTGGTCGTGCCGTTGAGCCTGCTCCTCGAATCGTGACTCAACCGGAAGACCAACCGCCTTATCGCCCTCCATACCTACTTGCCCTCTTCTTCACGCCGTTGAACCTCCTCTACCGTTTGCTCTGCAGCTCCTTTCGGTTGTTTGGGGCTCTGTTTCCGTTCCTGCCACGCTTCCTCAATGTCACCGCGAATCCAGCACTTCAGGGCGTGCGGCGAGATACCAGCGGGCGCAGGCCCCTCGGTCCCAAGGATACGGCAGCTAGGTTCATCCGAGAATTCGAGGAAGAATACGGGTCTCATTCTCTACAGTTCTTGGAAAATGGGTATAATATGGCCCTCGAGAAGGCTCATCGGGAGCTGAAGTTCTTGTTGGTGGTCCTTCTTTCGCCGGAGCATGATGACACTACAACCTGGGTCAGGGAGACTCTGCTCTCTCGGGAAGTGACGGAATTCCTCAATGACCCTGCCAATAACCTTTTACTTTGGGGCGGGAACGTCTTGGATTCCGAGGCCTACCAAGTGGCCAACTCTCTCCGTTGCACTAAATTTCCTTTTGCCTCCGTACTCGTGCACACCCCTAACGTCTCCTCGACGGCAATGTCGGTTATCACCAGGATAGCGGGCAATACAACCGCTTCTGAGTTCGTCGAGAAACTAAGAACAGCTGTGGCCCAGCACCGCGAGCCACTGGATCGGGTTCGTGCCACGCGCGCGGAACAACAGGCCTCGCGGACCCTTCGAGAGCAACAGGACTCCGCATACGAACGATCCCTGGCCCAGGATCGGGAACGAGCGCGCCTGCGTCGCGAAGCAGAAGCGGCCCGACAGCGCGAGGAACAAGAAGCTGCCGAAAGAAAGGCTGCGGAAGAGAAATTGGAGCGAGATCGGGAGCAATGGAAGAAGTGGCGTGCACAGTCCCTCCCTGCTGAGCCCGGAGCAGAAGTCACGGACGCTGTGCGGGTAAGCATTCGATTACCATCCGGTGAAAGAGTCATTCGTAAGTTCGCAGCCGATGCAGATATCGAAGAGCTCTACGCCTTTGTGGAGTGTTACGACGTCCTGCAGGCAGCTGAGGAGGCAGGTGGTATCGAGGACACAGCGGAGCCTGAAGGTTTCGAACATAAATATCCCTTCCGACTAGTATCACCTATGCCTCGGATGGTCTTTGGAGTCGAAGCAGGCGGGTCTGTCCGCGAGCGTATCGGTCGGGGAGGGAACCTCGTGGTAGAGCCCATAGAAGATGACGAGGAAGAGGAAGAGGAGGAACAATCTTAGATAATATCCAATGATGGCCGCTCTACGCGACCCTATTCGAATAAAAATCGCACAGTCATTGTCAATACTCACTCTTAGAATCTACTCTGTCTCACGGGTATTTATGTTACGTATCGACTCTCATTATGGAAAATCCACCACAATATCAACGTGATTGAAATCGTTCATCACTAGGTTCCTGTATGCAGGAAATATGGTGGATATCAACCGTTTCAAGCTAAGGAAGGGATATCCCATACGATAAGAAGCCTCCATCCAACAAACGCCATGCAGGCTTGTCATTCTACGGAGGCGGTAGAGAAACAATCAAAAAAAAAAAAAAAAAAAAAAAAAAAAAAAAAAAAA
>JAPVCG010000038.1:158967-172452 GCA_029606305.1 Paecilomyces fulvus
AATCGATATCTTCCTCTAGTTCAGAGCCGGTTGAAGAGATGGAAGCATGCACCACAGCAACGAATTCCTCAGGGATCAATGCTAGGACCTCTCTAAGAGGACAACATCTCCAATATACCAAACCACATATCCATCTTTGAAGACGCACCTGTCCCCTCTCGAAATCGGGACTACTACTTCGATTCTTCTTTCTGGCCGTACACCACGTAGCTGGAAACATCTTAGCTAGTCATCCCACAAACGCATGATCGATAGTACCCACAAATCGAATAGCCCATGAATCTTATGATTCCTCGCGTCATTTCGAGCCTTGGAGACAAGAATACTCACTTCCTCTTTGGACCAACCTCCGTATCTAGTAAGTACCGCCATCGCTGCTGCTTCGAAGCCCGTTTCAGCCTGCAATAGGTTCCAAGTGCCTAATGTTTTGAGGTGTTTATCTTTTGGCCATGTCCCCATAGGAATTATATATTTCTCAACGTGAATGTTCTTGAACCCTGCTTCTCGAAACCAGCCTTCCACAAGTGGCCCTGTATTGGAAATATTACCGGTCTTTGCGAATTCTGTGTTAACCGCATCACAGTATTGCTTGAGAGATGTGCCATCAATCGTGCCGTCTTCGGAGTATATTTGGGAGTCCCATTCCTGGAACTCAACCCAGCCTCCAGGAACGGCATTTCTAATTTAGAGTTAGAACTGAGATTTTGCAGACGTCAAAAGGAATTCTACTCATAGCACTTCCGTAGGAGTTTAGGGAAATCCTTTGAAGCCCCTAACAAGTAGCGCGCGTGGATGAAGTCAAATCCACTTTCTAACCATTCGTCGTCGAAATCATCAATGATAAACCTGACGTTTGGTGGAACACTATGCAAGTTATTAGCACTCTGAAATTCCTCAATGGTAAGAAGCTTGAGCTCACTCACAAACTTGGCTGGATAGGACTCAGGTCAATTCCTACAACCTAAGAGAATGATCAGCGACAATACATTAGATGTTGCATAGTGCATTTTACCTCTGCACCAGGGAACTTGTCGGCTAAAGTTTTGTTCTTGCCGTTAGTCCTCGTGACAAAAGAAATATCAAGAGTCGTTATTCGCAGCCTCACCAAGATCAATGGCCCACAATCCCGTACCAGTCCCTAGATCCAGGACGCGAGGGGATGAACTAATCGGGGCGAGAAAGAGTTTTCGATCCATCATCGTCAACATCAGTTCGTGCATCATATCCAATCGATCCTTTTCTTCTTCATCATTGGGCAAAAAATATGCTTTTTTCGTCAGCAAGATTGATTTATTTTTGAATGTGCCATTTCTGGCGTAAAAAAAAAGAAAGAAAGAAAATTTACCTCCATCACGGTATCCATGGTAGGTTCTTCCGTTCTCCTTTCGATAGTCAAGGACCGATGAGGTGAGAGATGCTGTGTATTTTGATCTAGCTGACATTTAGTTATTTTATACGTCTAAGAGGAAGTCTTATTCGCACATCTCTTCGCCGTAAGATGAGTCGTTGTCAATCTGTGAACATATAAGCGATCGAAATGGCAAGCATTGGATTATACAGACTGTAGCATCCGCCTCAACCGTGATTCTCGGGGAAGCCATTGTCCGTGTATTTTAGATTCTGTGTAAAACAATTGTGGTAGCTTCAATAGTTATTGAATAGGTACGACAATCGACGAGACTTATGAACCTGGTGCAAATGGAAAGCGCGACCGCTGGGGCCAACTATGGCAACCCCGCGCCTTTAATACTACTAACTGAAACCCATGCATCATCACTTTTCGCTGCATGGTTAAATGAGCCTAGCAGCGCGGAATAGAGCCCGGACATCCGGACGTTGGCGTTATTCGAATATTGCAAGGGTATATGCAATTGCGGCACAGTCAACCGTTTCCCGATTCGGGTCAATGCTTAGAACCCCTTGTCGGCCGGCCGAACTGGATGATGGGTCAGGACTCAGAAGGACCAGACCTCGTCAAAGGTACGTGCAGAGACCATCGGGCGTCTGTAGGTCGCTATCAGAAGGTAGTATGCACAATCTAGGGCCAATAGCCACCAATTAAAATTCCACCATCCGCCCAAATCGATTCATGAGTGTGTTACAACTTACGAGTGCGTTAAGGTGGTTCAACCAACTTAACTAATTTAGTATCTATAACTAACTTATGCGACTCACGAAACAACGTGTTGGTAGTGGGACCACTGTCCACGGTCTCATGCCGAGTTGCAATAGCCGCTCTTACGGTCTCATCTACCTACACTACGTAGTACGTACTCGTACATGACGGATCTCAGGGCCAGAATTGGAAGAGGCTAAGAAGAGCACAGGAAATATATTATGATCTGAGACGTAAATAAAGCCAACTTGAAGACAAATTTATCCAACTCGTCTTCACGAATTGCCGTCTCTAAGATATACTATTGTTCCAATCCAACTTCCCGATAGTTCAAAATAGGACCATTATCACTTAACTCAGAGCATATCTCAACCATCATAACAGGACCGTCTATTCACTCTGCGTCTCCGTCGTCTCCTCCTTTGGCTTCTCCTTCCAGCTCGCAAAGATCTCAATGAACAATTCCTTAAAGAACCGTCTGGTTTCCCAGATGGGCAGGATACCACATAGCGCAACTGCCCCGAAGACCCAAATGAACGAAATGACTACCCATCCGATGAAGAAACCCTTGGAGAAGACGTAGTGGCTCAAGAACATCGGAATGGGGATGAGGAAGTCCATGATGAAGGACAGAACACTCGATGCTGTAACGGCAAGGATGAAGGCATTCTTGAGACGCTTCGGGTCCTCAATCACAGCTTCGTCTTCGAGCATCTCCTTTTCTTCGTCCTGTACAGTTCGGAGATTGTGGTTGTGGTTGGGGTCTTCACCGCCGGTCTGCACTACGATCGCATTCTCTCCAGCAGCTGGAGCGTTGATGGCCCGAGTGATTTCCCAATCGAAGTTGTCAGGTTTCAGCACAGAGACAACCACTGACACGAGTAGGCCTGTGAGGACACCGGCCATGTTTCCAGCCAGGGTGGGATATGATGCGCCGGTCGTGGAAACAGTGAGTTCTCCGTAGTAGACTTTGCACTCGACAAGCCACGCCGTAAGGCCCGCAATAAGACCGCAGACAGCTCCAGAGATAGCTCCTGCTTTTGTTTGTCCTTTCCAGGTGACGGCAAATGCGGCTGGAAAGACTGCTCCGCCTATGAGGAGACCCATGACAAGGAACAGCCAGCCCAGGTCGATACCGATCGCATTCCATATACATGCAACGACAGCCATGACGATACCAAAAATACAAATCATGACGTGGGATACAAAGATGAGCTGATTAGGAGTAGCTGATGGCTTGATGTAGACTTTGTAAACGTCGAAAGTGAGGATGGATGACACAGCAATAAGCTCAGAAGAGGATGAGGACGTGACAGCCGTGAAAAGAGTAAGAAGTAGCGCAACAGCACCGTGCTTTCCCAGTAATGCAGCAGCTGCAAATGGAGCAGAAAGGCCAGACGATATCTGCGACTTGGTCATATTGTTCGGGTACGTCGGGTAACGAGGGTTATCCGTGAGAGCAACGGCAGCCAGGCCAAGAGTCGTCGCGAAGCCAAAGGGAATGGCGAACCATGCAAACCCTCCCATGATGTATGCTCGCACGGCGCTAGAGGGACGACTCGCGATTGCTCTCTGCCAGTATCCTTGGTCCAGGAAGACAGTTCCCATTCCGGAGCAGAGCTGGATAACACCGAAGATGAGACCATAGTTAGACTTCAGTGTTAAATAAGAGCCGTTGGCATTACCAGCAACAGGCCTCTTCACACTAGCCTCTTTCAAGAGCTCGTACATCGCGGTAGGTGACCCGATAAGATCACTAGACGTGTACGTAGTAAACATAAAATAAAGGATGATGATCATCACAATTACTGTATGGGAGTAGTCACCTGTGTAATTCTTATTAGTCTTCACCTCAAAACTGGTGCACCAGAAATCCAATGACGACAGGAGTCACATACACAGAAAAGTAGCTCGAAGGCCACCGAGAACAACGTAAACGCAGACACCTAATGGGATCAAGAAGACGGCTGCGTATACGTTCATTCCAGTTAATGCTGTGACGACAGCACTACCACCAAGCAGCAGCTGACTGGCCACGAGGATGTTGGTCATCAGAGCAAAGAAGATGAAGACAAGGTGGGTGGCCATGCCATATCGGTGGTAGATGATCTCCAAGAACGTATGGCAGTAAGGGGCATTCTGCTTGACTTTGCATGCGAGCACTGAGAACATGAAGATCTGTACGGTCGCTCCAGCGGCATCTGTATCACATTGTGAGTATTCTCTCGGCCATGGTAATTCAAGATAGGAGTACTAACACTGTTTCAAGTCAGCGGAGTCTTCAACACACATGTACTATTAGTGAACGTACCCAGAATGGACCCGAAATACCATACTCATAGGCTACGGTACTACTTTGAAGTAAGGTAGCAGCCCATGTCCATGCCGAAACCACACCACTAGCGATCAAGCCCGGTTTGACGCTTCTACTAGCCGTATTGAACTCCTCACTGGTCTTTGTTGAGTATTGAGTATATTTGTTCTATCGAAGATTAGCAGGAATTTGCAAGTAGGCAGTAATCTATACGAACCTGCATCCAAGAAACACCAGCCATGACGAGAGCGAAGAAAAAACCAATACCGACGACCACCCCATATCCTGCTCCCTGGGGCAGAACAACTGCGACATCATCAGAAGCCATCTTGGACTATCGTATATCCTATGCACTATGCAATGCGTTATGACAGTTACAGAAACAACAGACCTGGCATCCTATGCGAAACTACGCTGGGGTTATATGCAGCTTATACACTACGACAGGCAGACCCATCGACGAAAGTCACCATTGTGTAAGGCGACCATGATCGCATAGTCGAGGTGCGTCGAAAACTTGAAAATGACATCTAGATACTGCCTGGCACGCTACCTAGTGGTGATAACGCTTCGTTTTGGTTGTTATCATTGTCCCTGATAACCAGAATCGCATTCTGTCTCTGAAAAGGGAAATATCATGGTCTGATCATATCAATTTAATCCGTCGTGGCTGGAGCTAGTCACTTCGCAAACGCTGTTGCTGCAGGTGGAGATGATTGGTTAATCCGCTATCCAAAGTACTGAAGCTGGGAATTCGCATCAATTAGCCGCGACTATTTCGTTTCGTTATCTCATGGGTGTGCAAGTTTGCTGAGCATGTCTGCTGAGCATGTCAAGTAAGACCTGCGCGTCCTTTGGGTAAGTGACAAGATAAGTTGGCCATCAAAATAGGAAGGTGAGTTCGTAGATTCATGCTCAAAACAATTCAGGGCCAACCCCTGCAGAAACAAAGTACCAGCTTAGGTTCATTTTGGATACCTACTGCTGCTTCTGTATTTCTCCTAGCAAGTGGGAGCCAGTAATCTCCGGCTGTGCGGGGGCTCTCTAAAGTCAGACTTTCCATTGCTCCAGGATGATAAAGCCAAGCTATCGCGAAAATCCCATGGAAGCGAAAAGTAATAACCAGTGGTATTCACGGCTATTCGCTTCTGTCGAAGATATAGACAGTCAGTATGTTTCCATTTGTCCTCCAACACGGGCTTACATGATAATCGACAATTGCCAGTTCTACCACGGCATGCCATCTTTGCTGACGAGATGAACCGCGCCAATAATATTATCCTCCTAAGCGCATGATATTATCTCGCTCTGGATGCCGAGTAGGATGCTCTAGCCAATTGCGCATGAATAGGATATCATAACTTCGGTAACCGCCGTATTGAGGGGTGCAATATGCGGAGGACATGTTCAATCCCCAGACATAAGTCAACTTCAGCAGGTGGTCTAAGTGTCAGCAGTATCCACTGCAACACTAAACTCAGCATTCGTGAGGAGTGCAATGGAGGATGTGGCGTCCAAGATAGAGCTAGTGTTCACTCATATTTGGGTTTCAGGTGGAAAATTGGGTATTACGTGTTATTGATAGCATAGCCGCGGGCCCATAGATACGGATCAGCACCAAGTTCCAACTGCGTTTATCGCCCGACAGACTGGGTCACCAATGAGTGGAACATATCATGATGCCTTAGGTTTCAGCCGCACGCATGACTCGGTACCGACGACTCCAGCTCGCATCTATGATAGGAGTTCGCTTCAATCACGAAATTTGATTGAGTCATGAACGGGTACTTATCATGGAGACTCGTAAAACTTCGACGTTTCGTCAAGCTTTTTCGGAATACACATGATAACGTAGTAGATAGGATGGACAACAGAGGTATCAAGGAAGACCTCCGCACGAGATAAACAAAAGTCCATACGCTTTCCATCTCCAGATGGAGTAATCGCCCTATGCATAGTGTCTGTTGAGGGTGTCGGGGATCTGCGAATGTCGATCTCCGCTGCTGGAAAGGCCTTAGGTACATATAATTGTACCAAAGACATGGGGATATCCCATTATTGAGCAATCATCTCGAAAAGAAAAAAGAGTTGAGGGATCATTTCCATCATGTTCAGACGTACTCTAGCTGTGAGCTTTCGAGCAAGACTCGTCATTCGCCGTGCGTACTCGACGGCACCCAATGCGCCCCTTGCTGAGAAGCTCAAAATCAATGGCGACAGGCTCTGGTGCGAACCGTGACAATAGCTCAACTGGTTTGAACATAACTGACTTAGCTGACAACAGGGACGATATCCACTATACAGCTCAATGGAGTGCACCTTCTCCCGGTGGTGTAACCCGTCTATGTGCCGACGAGAACGATAAGAAGGTGCGGGACTGGTTTCGAGACCAGGTGCTTGCGTTGGGAGCAAAGTACACTGTATGTATAGGCTTCCCAGCATGATACTCGGGCGGCCTTCAGCTGAAAATGACTTAGGTTAACGCAACCGGTACCCAAATCGCCACCTTCGAAGGCGAGGACAACAGTATTCCACCTATTGCTATGGGAAGTCATCTGGACACTGTTGCCACTGGAGGTAGATTCGATGGTCCTCTGGGAGTAAGTAAAGCCATGAGCCATGCATACTGGTTCCCCCCTGGTAATCAGTAGAAAGAAAACAACTTCTTACTATAACAGGTTATCTCAGGTCTCGAGGTCATTCGAAGTCTGAAAGAACAAGGAATCAAGACCCGTGCGCCGCTCACCCTTTTCAACTGGACGAACGAGGAAGGAGCGCGCTTTTTCCCTCTTCTTGGTTCCTCCATTGTGTATGCCGGTCAATCATCCGTCGAACAAGCACACGCTTCATTATCCAATGATGGTTCCGGCTTGACCATGGGCAGCGAACTGGCTAAGATTGGATATGTTGGTGACGGTCCCAACACCTTCGAAGAGTTCCCTATTTCTGCTCACTTCGAGGTCCACGTTGAACAAGCCACTGATCTCGAGAAAGCCGGAAAACCTGTTGGATGGGTCGAGGGATGGCAGGGAATGACTTGGTATCAAGTAATCTTCCATGGGGAGGATGGCCACGCCAATACCTACCCCATGTATGGACGTAGAGATGCCTTGGTCGGTGCCTCGAAGCTTATCGTTGCGCTCGAGGACCTCGCCTATGACCTGAACGGCTACACCACGACCACGAACATCCAGAGTGGTCCATGGGGTGCCTGCAACATCCAATCCAAGACCAAAGTCGTCTTCTGCTTGATGCACAAACAAGCAGAAGGTCTAGAAGATATGGGCGAGAAGATCGTCAAGAAAATCAAGGGCATAGCCGCCATGCATGGTCTCGAGTACGAGCTCGAAAGACAGGTTCACTTGCTCCCTGGAGACTTCTGGCCAGAGGCTATTGACTGCGTCAGACGAGCTTGCGGCGACAAGGGCATCGGCTCCCGCACCGGAACTGGTCATGACTCGACCATGACCAGACTGAAGTGCCCAACTGCCATGGTTTTTGTCAGGGCCAAAGATGGAATCAGTCACTGCGCCAAGGAGTGGAGTGACAAGGAAGACTGCGCGGAAGGAGCTCTTGTCTTGGGTAAGGCCGTGCTCAACTTTGATGAATTGATGAAGCAGAAAGCAGCAAAGGCGTAAAACAGTTATTGTTTCGCTTGATAATATATCCAATTCAGTATGATTTTTCTTCGCGTAACAAATAAATATTCTGGCATTGCACAATGAAGTATATGTCGCGATAGCAAATTAATGAGTGAAGTTGTCAACGAAGTCAGAACCATGGATGATTGATAGGCTTCAGAAGCACTAGATGCAACTGCCCATCAATAATGTTTGTGACAGTGAAATTTGCCCTGCTTTTGTCGAACTTAGGATCAAGCCTCTCTCTAAGCTGAAGCTGTCTACGATGAAGTAGAATCGAAAGATGTTTAATTAACCACGGGTGATTTTTTTCCCCCGAATCGAACAGATACCGATACCTACTCTCCCAACTGCCGTCACTCACCGCCTCCGCGCTGTAACTAAATCGATGTCTCAGATATAAGGATGAACACATATATATAGTCCATAGACTACACACCAGACCCTCATATAATAAGAGGTCGATATTATCCCCACCATCCTAGACTCATCACTGTCTGGTAAATTGCTATAACAGCCTCCGGGATAAGATACCACCTCCAGGAAAGAATGGCGGACGCCAAAGCACCCCTCCTAAGCACCAAGAGCGACGCTCTCAATATCTCCGATCCACCACCATCATACGAAGTCTCGTCCGCGACTTCAGTTCGTGCATCGCTCCCGCGCCCACCTCCTCTGTCCCTACCATCGCTCATCCAGCTGCGGTCAAAAAGAGTGATTCTCGCCTCCGCATCACCCCGCCGAAGACAGATCATTTCATACCTGGGTCTGAACAATGTCGAAATCATCCCCTCCAACACGGCTGAAGATTTTCCCAAGACGATGACGCCGTTCGAGTACGTCCTTGCGACTGCAACGGAGAAGGCACATGTCGTGTATCGTCAGGAAATAGATAATGAAGAGAAGGGTGAGCCGGGATTGATTTTGGCGGCGGATACGATTGTCGTAGACACGACGACGGGGACGATTTTGGAAAAGCCCCGCTCGGAAAGTCATCATATTGCGATGCTGAAGGCGCTCCGGGATGCGCGCGACCATAAGGTCTACACGGCCATTGCGGTGATGGTGCCGTTGGCGAGCGCGCGGCAGCCGGGATACGCGCTGGAGACGGCAGTGGAGGAGACGAATGTGCGGTTCGACACCGAAGTGACGGATGAGTTGATCGTGGCTTATGTCCGAACAAGAGAGGGAGCGGACAAAGCCGGTGGGTATGGCATCCAGGGGTTGGGCTCGATACTCGTTGAGAAGATTGATGGAAGTGCGGATAATGTCATCGGACTGCCGTTGAAGACGACGCTCAAATTGATCGAGAAGGCGATGGCCAGAGCAGATGACGATGACAGGCTTCCGGATGATGAGGGGTCGGGAGAAGAGGAGGATGATCAATAAGAGTTGGACCTGCAATTTCAGCCTGAATATCTTCATAGATGGCCGCAGTGTCTGTTCGTTCTGGGCTTACGTCTGGCGTTCGGTATGAGGGTTAAAAATAGATGGAACTTGTGATTTTCCAGTAAATAGAAGAGCAAGCAGCTCATAGGCAAATACATATATAGTTTTCTAGGACTCAAGACAATGAAAACATCGGACAGGCGCCTGCGGACCTCGGCCCACACCTAGGTGAACAATAACATACACGGGCGGGTACCGGGATAACCTAGAGAGAAAGCAGAAATAAATGAAATGATGCTAGTGATTTCTCCGAGATTACGCCTTCCACACCCGCTTGATGGCCTCAGTCAAGCCGACATCGTTCGTCTCAAACTCGTAGAGACCAACGGCGGTAGCCAGGGTAGCGAAGCGGAGTGCCCACCAGGCAGCGACCCGCGTCTTGGGGACACGCTGCAGTGGGAGGTAGTCAATGAGGATGGACCTAAAGAGAACTCTTAGTATGCACTTCTATGTTCAGAATACGTAAGCCAACACCTACTGGAATCCGACGTGAGAGTGGAGGACCAGAAGGACGCAAAGGACGGAGTCCATGATGGGGTTCAGGGAACCAGCGGCGAAGGGAGCGATTGTGACGGGGACGAGAGCTGCAGAAACCAGTCTATCGCATAATTGGTCAGCTTGGTCATTCCTTTCCATGATATATAAGGCAATATCACTCACCTCTCGAAGGTCCAGTGGTAGCTACCGTGGGTGGGCGAGGGAGGAGGGACTGGAGCAGCATCGTTCGCTAATGGTCACATCACTGTCAGCTTCTGGCGCACAATATAATAGTTTTATGTTTTCTTTCTGTACGGCGAGTCTTTCGATAGAGTCTCGTCACAGCAAGTCGACTGGTTTCTCATATGCGGGCAAACGGAGCTTTTATGGGGTAGACATACTGGTTCCGTGAACGACCTCTGTAGTTGCATATCCCATTAGCATCCACATTCAACGTACGTCTCCACGCAGGCAGTAACGATCTGCATGGCAATAGCAATCAAAAAGGCTGTGCACTCACGAGGCAGAGGAGGCAGAATTTCCTTCTTTCCGGAGGCGTGGAAAGCCGCAACCTGCGACGAGATAGGGCTCTCCTTCTTCTGGATCTGCGAAGGGCGCACAAACGTCGCAGCAAGAGGGGACTTGGTCGAGTAGAACGCAGTGCGAGTAGCAGGCGTCTTGGACATGGAGAGGAGGCTCTGCCTCAGGACAGAGGGGCGGATGAACGAGGCCATGGTTGATGCTGTGGAAAACGCTGCTCGGAGCACAGTGCAGGACGACACAGGCAATCGGAAGAGTCGAACAACCGTAATTGAGCGCTCGAGTATAGCACTGGATATAGACCGTCGTCACAAGTGACTTTCTCTGTCGAGCTTCTCTTAGCCGCGAGTTCGCGGATGAGGTTTGAATGGATCTTCCTCGGAAGTCGAGTCGGGCATGCGGTCATCACATTATGGATCATGTGATTGGCTGGTCCATCCGCACCTGCCGAGAAGCCCCGACAGGCGGCTTTTGGATCATCCTCCGCAAGGATCTTATATATAGTTCGACAGTACTGGTTAACTATGGTTATTACTACTACATCGCTGAGTATCTGAAGACTACAAGCTATTCAGTCATAGAAAAGATTGGGATTCTGTTGCTGCCACTACTGGCGACTCGCACTGGACTCGAAGACTATCATTGCTATTATCTGGAACTGATCATAACTTAGGCGAACCATCATTTCTATCTAGGATCTTTGTACTCATTAGGTACCTGTGACATCCCAGGGACGGGAATTTCTCTCGAAATCTACATCTCGTGCGACTATGCCAACACAGCATTTTGAGAGTCAATAAAATGCATTACTTCGTATCCGTCTGATTTCCGCTTCACAGCGATAGCAACGCTCTTAGAACTTGAGTACAGCCTTGCCCTTGTTCTTGCCGTAGAAGATACCAACCAAGCCCTCCGCAGCGTTGTCGATACCAACAGTCTCGTCGATCAGAACCTTGAATGAACCTTCCTTGATCCATTTCCCCACGTTCTTCTGGTGCGGCTCGACGTATGGGCCGGAGAAACCAGGATCCAAGACGATGAATCCACGCATCTCGAGACGCTTCACCACCACATTGGTGAGGTTCTTGATCGGGTAGGGGTCGGTCGTGTTGTACTGGGAGATCATGCCGCAGGTGACGATACGGCCGAAGTTCTTCATAGCATCCAGAGCAGCCTCGAGATGCTCTCCGCCGACGTTCTCATAATAGATGTCGAGGCCCTCAGGGGCAAGACGCCTCAGGGCCTCCGCAGGCTTCTCCTTCTTGTAGTTGAATCCGCCGTCGAAGCCCAATTCTTTCGTGATAAAGTCCAACTTCTCATCTGAACCAACGCTACCAATGACCTTAAGGCCCTCGTGTTTCGCGAGCTGGCCGACGAGCTGACCAACGGCACCGCTCGCAGCAGAGATAAAGATCACCTCGCCCTTCTTGGGCTTTCCAATCTCGTAGAGAGAAGAATAAGCAGTCAGACCGGGCATACCAAGAGCACCCAGGAAGACTCGGATATCCTCAATGCCGAACCAGTTGTCGAGAGGCTTGATGTGGGCAATTGAGTTAGCATCCAGCTGGATATACTCCTGCACAGGAAGCTGGCCCACGACAAGATCGCCCTCCTTGTACTTGGGGTCATTCGACTTGAGAACCTTGGCGATAATGGCGCTGTCTATCGGCTTGCCAAGGTGGAAAGCCGGGGCGTACGACTCGATCTCCACAGGACGCATGCGGCCACGCATGTAGGGGTCGTAGCTGGCGTAGAGGGACTTCAGTGTCACTCCATTCTCTGGTGGAGGAGAATTGGCATCGCCTGGAACCGTCTCGACAGTCAAGTGTTCCCCAGGAACGGGGTAACCCGTAGGGATCTTCTTGAAGACGAGCGCCTTGTTACTCATAGTGCTAGAGATCTCTTGAGAAAGATAAAAAAACAATAGATGGTTAAGAAGAAAGGGGCTATCAACAGGAGGTGAAACTCAGATAGATCTGCAAGGCGGAAGTATCCCTAGACATGAGGGCATTGAGACAATTTATAGTATCGCAGAGGACTACCAGGAATAGACATATGTCCGAGCAATCGTTATGCAATCTGGATTATAAAGCACCGCGGAAGGGTCAAGCCGAAAACTGGTTCGAAGCTTCTCGAGCTCTAACCGAGTGGATGTACCAAGTCCGCGTGGGAGTGGGAGTGGTGGCGATCTCCCACAAAAAGGCATAATCCTAAAAAGATCTCGGAGTTGGCGTATAACTTGAAACGTTTAGATCCTTCTTCTAGACACATGTCAAATCGATCAAAACTGGATTCGGAACGGGAAGCCAGCTCAATTGTCATTTCCAGGAGGAGTTCCTATCTGGCGTAGCTGTTCCGCAAGATATGGCATTCGTAGCCATCGAGGTGGCCGAAAGCCACTCCCTGGGTAATCTCCATAGGCTCGGAGACCAACTTCCTCACTGATCAGTAAACGGTTGGGGCCCGCGATGAATAGCCCGGTTGGATGCTTGCGGCGGAGCCTTTTCTGTAGTAAGTAGTGGAACCGGTAATAGGGCCGTGAGGTCACCGTCACCATAGCCCCGCTGCGTTTCACACTTTTTTTTTACAGTTAGAGGGCTTCTCTTGCGAAATAATAGGTACCAAAGAGGTCGTTCAAGCTCGTGGTATAAACATCTTGGATTATTGCGCTTCGTTCTCTCAATTGGAGAGTATCAGAACACGAAATCAGCGAGATCACGTTCTCGTGATGTCACTTGGCAGATACTTAGTTAGCGGGATGTCTTTGGGCCCCGTTTATTAAGCGATTCCAAGATATATCCACTTTGCTTTCTCTTATAAGCTGATAAATCCATGCTTGAAGCACGCCAAAAGATGCGTGTGTTAATAATCATCCAGTACATTTGGAACCAGGGTAGTTGTTTGTTCTCTCGGACGAAAAAAAAAAAAAAAAAAAAAAAAAAAAACCA
>JAPVCG010000038.1:172561-341017 GCA_029606305.1 Paecilomyces fulvus
TACCTCGGTTGATAGACATGATTCGTAGAGTAGTATGTGTCTAGCGGCCCGCAAGACACCGGAGATAACTGTATTCTGGTTCAGCGCCGGATGGATGAACCGCGCCGCCACGGGATCGGGTCACTGTATCTATCCGTGTCAACGAATTGCACATCCGGGTGGGAGTTATTCTTAATTCTCTGAGCTGCCTGGCAACAAGAGTCTCTGCAGATTGTGACAAGCTAGAGAGCCGCATGAGGAGCCAATATGGAAGTATAGAGTGGGAGTCAAAGGCAATCAAATGCATTAGAAAATATTACCGGTGAGCCAGCGTTGTCGTTTCAGAACATCTAGTCCGTATCAAAGACAAAATGAAGTCCATCATTAATGCAATATGAAGCCTCACTGCAAGCTATGAGCCAACTTGACGTTATATGAAGTCTGAAGAAACTCATTAGGCCTTTCATGGGCAGCATTGGATGAGAGCCAGGGTGTGTGTAAGCGCTAAACCCCACCATACCTTGCAAGGTGAGATGTGATGCACGTGTCTGATATTCTATTCGACATCCCATGTACTGTAAAATGTGAAAGAGGTATAGGATAAATAATTTTCGATGTTTTAATATCCTAAGCTGCAGAAGATGGAAGTACTAGAGTTTTCTGGGGGTTTAAAGCAGCGAATGGCAGCACACCTGCATGTAGATTCACACAAACGCCCTGAAATAGTTTCAATGAATGTCTAACAACTCTCTGGTGTTTCTGTAGAGGCAAGCGATGGGTGAACAGCGAAGTTCCAGGATTTAGAAGGTTTCTACAAGCGCAGTTACATGTTGAGCTTCCATTTACCTTCTATTGATGTGATGCATGATCATTGTTGGAAAATGGGTCCGAGAATCTACCATTATAGTCTGAACAGCTTGAAAGGGGCAGAATTGCCATAGGCTTATAGATTTGGTCCAGCCAACTGCTAGACGACAAGACATGGAAGCATAGCAGCATTGAAACTACGTACAGTACATTGGATAGCAGCAAAAAAAGAAGATGAACTGAAGTTTTGAGAATATAGGTGGACAGTTGTATACTGTACAAGACGCGCTGCTACTACCACATGATCTATCTATCACCTGGCAAAAACAAAGGAAAAGATGATGGCATGAGGGGACGGAAACACGGTGATATAATGACTCGAGCTCTCAAGTCCTTTAGGCCATGTTGCGGCTCATATCGCTACGGATTCTCTGGTAGTCAAGCAGACCCTCGATGCTTCCGACAGCGCTGACAGCAACATCCTGGTCCCACAGCTTCCGCGAGGCGAAGTCCATAACGTCCTTCTCAGTAATCTGTCCAATAGCACGCTCAACATCCTCGGGGCTCAGTCGGCGACCGGTGGTGATGATCTGGCGACCAATGTCCTCGGCAACGGCGGTGGTTCCGTCAAGAGACAGGAGGATAGAAGCCTTCAGCTGAGCCTTGGCACGCTCAACTTCGGCGGAGCTGACGTTGAAAGACAGACGAGACCACTCACGGAGGGTGAAGTGGACAAGGTCATCGATATTGGTGAGGTTCTCGGTGACGAGGTAGATACCCCAGAGACTTCAATGTATGTTAGCCAAATTTTCACCTAATCCGTTTGCGGTCTTATGTGACATACCCAGTGTCGCTGTAGCTGGTGGAGAAGCTCATGAAGCTGTTGGCCAGGTTGTGGTGGTTGACGAAGCTGCTGAGCTTGCTACCAAGGTAGGGAGAGTTGCCGATGGCACGGTCCCAGTTACCGACGATGGCCTGGGTGACAAGAGCAGTGAAGTAGTCGTCATCCTTCCAGCTAACACCCTCGACAGCAATGGCAATGTTGGCGGTGGGAATGGTGTCATCACGGATTCTCACTTCAGAGCCGATGAAGTCGGGGGTGCGCTTCTGCTCAGCGGCGAGAGCAGAGGCACCAGAGGTGAGAGGCTGGCTGGGGAGATTTCCGAAGTGCTCCTCAGCGAGGCGGACGAGCTGGTCGTGAGTGACACCACCGGCACCGACGAGGACCATGCGGTCAGCGGTGTAGTTGGTCTTGATGTAGTTGACCAGGTCATCGCGCTGGATGCTCTGGATGTTCTCCTTGGGTCCGAGGATGGTACGGCCGAGGGGCTGGCCCTGGAAAGCAGTAGCATGCAGATGGTCGAAGACAACCTCCTCGAGCTGCTTGTCAACCTCCTCCTGCTCGCGCAGGATCACATCTCTCTCCCTCTCAATAGCGGCAGGCTCGAGCTTGGAGTTCTGGAGGATGTCGGCAAGGATGTCGACAGTCTTCGGGACATCAGCATTGAAGGCCTTGGCGTAGTAGACAGTGTTTTCCCGCTATAAAGGACGATTAGCATCCCGAAAGAAATCTTTCCATGACGTTCCGGATGTCCATACCGAGGTGTAAGCGTTGAGGTGACCACCCATGTTCTCGATCTCCAGCTCCAATTGGTGCTGAGAGCGCTTGTTCGTGCCCTGTATCACCGTCAGTCTCCATCGCATCACACCAGAGTCCTAATAGCAATACCTTGAAGGCAAGGTGCTCGAGGAAGTGCGCAGTTCCGTTAGTCTTGTCGGTCTCTGCCCTGCTTCCGGCATCGATCCATACACCGACGGTGGAGGTCTGCGCCCACGGCGAGTGCTCAGTAGCGATCTACATCCCATCAGCATATTTTTGGCCCAATTGCTGCGATCGAATCTCATACCGTCAGGCCATTGGAGAGGGTTGTCGTCTGGGTGGTGCTCGGGAGCGTAATCGGGGAAGCAAAACCGCGTCTGACGGGCTGCACGGCCTTCAAGGCAGCGCGACTCCGGAGAGCCTGGTTCAGGTTGAAAGCTAGGCGCCGGGAGGCCATTATTATGAAGGATGAGGGGAGGTTGGGGGAAGGAGAATGAGGAAGGGTGAGGCGGCGAGGAGAGTCTTGTCTGCCCTGGAGTTGCGAGGTGAAGATCGGAAGTCAAATTGTTCGAAAGCTCGTCGGCCAATCACATGACCCGCTTTTCCAACTGACCCAGTATTGTCATCCCGGCCATTCCCTACAGCAACCCCATTGCAACACCGCGACATGGACTATTTCCCACGCAACGGCCTAGAGTCACAAGTGATATTCTCCGGTTTAAGTGTTATGGTTTGAAATATTAATATCCCTTTCCAAATGTTCCTAGTCCCTGCGTAAAGCGCTGTGAGAGACTTTCCATTCAGCCGAGAGGAGGTTATTTATATACTGCAGAAGTCTATGCCTTCGGCATCACATTTGCAATGTCACCATATATTCCCGACTGACTGAAATCTTTCTCTTGCTGATGAGATGGGAACACGCGATGTCAATCGAATATGTATAGGAAGATCATCTTGCTACATCAAAGCCCCAATGCTTAGCACAGACTTAGCACAAGATTCGGACTAGATGGACCGTATCTCTAGTACTAGTCTCTTATTGGGTTTCTAGTACATATAAAAAGAGAATAGTGTAATTGCCCAGAAGAAGGGCCGCCGTAGGAGGAAATGAGCAGTCATATCCCTTCTTGCAGCGGACTATGATGATATAAGCCGGGGAAACAGACGCCGCCGTTCAAATTTCTACATTTTCGGTGGCATGCAACATATCGAATTTGGAGTATTGTGATGATTGTTCTCATTGAGATATCAATATTGCTTCCCGAAAGCCCCAACGCTCACTCCATGCATAGAAATGGGAGACCGACCTGGTCACCTTTGAAGATAGTGAAAGTGAGCTTCAGCGTTGGACAGAGACACGGAAAAAAGAGTTTCATTAGATCAGAATTTCACATTCACATAACATATATCCACACAAGGCCCATGCGCGTACTCGCTGGTCCATCAAACCATGCAAAGGGTATTGCTTTCTATTACACAAATCGACTGGCATACTGCCGCAGGTTCTCGCTAAACGGGACATCATCGACGAATCCCAGCTGTTTCGCGCGAGCAGTGTTGAAATTGGGTGACCATGACTGCACAATCCGGTCGATTTCAGGGTCGTACCTCTCTTCGACCAGAGCATGTCTCTCCTTCCCGCCAACTTCTTCCAAGGCGTTCAGCATCTCCTGGACAGTCACCTTCAGCCCAGGCAGGTTCACTGATCTGGACTCTCCAAATGCTTCCTTGGGTATATCCTTCGCGTGCAGAAGATTCCTCACCACTGTGTATGGCGAGCAAATCCAAAGCTCTGTGTCCCTGCTGACAGGGAGGATTGCCTTCCGTCCGTTGAACGGCTCCCGAATGATGTCGCTCGCGAAGCTACTCGCGGCCTGGGTTGGCTTTCCGGCTCGGACTGTAACTGTGGGCAGCCTCACTGCGCGCCCATCCAGGAATCCTCTTCTGGAGTAATCATTGAGCAGGATCTCAATGATGAGTTTTTGCGAACCGTAGGAGGAGGAGGGGATGGGCGGGAGGTTGGTCTCGTCGATCATGTATCCTCTTGGTGTTGGACCGTACACGGCTAGGGATGAGGTATATATGACCTTGACACCAGGCATGGTAGCACGCAGGCGATCCAGCATATAGCGCGTGGCGTCTAGGTTCACATGCAGTCCTAACTCAAAGTTGGCCTCTGCGCCGCTAGACATGATCCCATGAAGTAGGTAGACCGTGGCATATGGGTTCGAGTCCTTGATGATCGTGTCAACGACCTGCGTCGAAGTGAGATCCGCCTGGACGCTCCTCACTCGGTATGCATACTGGGTTGCAGACGCAGGTACCTGGGGCGCAACGACATCGGTAATTGTGATGATAGTCTCTGGCGGGGTCGTATGGAGGAGGGCAGAGGTCAATTCTTGCCCGACAAAACCGCTCGCACCGGTTATGAGGATAGACATGGCTGAATTGAACGCCTTGCTAGGATGGAGCTCTTCTTGAAGAATCAAATAGGTATGCAAAGAAGGAGAAGCCTTCAACCTTCCTGTTTCTGTCTGCCATTTTCTTCTGTCCTCATCTGGTCCCAACCTACAGCGCTGGCCAGTTCAAATAGCGCGAGCAATTGCGGGGTTAAGCGGAGAGTTCAACAACAGCCGTGGAAAGGGATAGGAGCATCTCCGTGCCGGCGTTTTGCTTTGTTCAGTGGGTCGCGGGGAGGACGAACAGGATGACAGGACAACGAGGAACAGATCCGAGAAAACTCCAGGGCTAGGACCTCTCGGCTGCGAACTCGGTCGGGAATCCGAGCGACGTCTGTGATTGGCGCAAGCGCTAGTCCGAGCTGTATAGAGGACTCTAGACGGTCCGAATACTGTAGGGAATATGTAGTTACGTGCGTTGTCTGCGGAGGGGGTGTCAGCTGCTCTCGCCACCGAAGAAGAATGGGATCATCAATTCGCTATCGCGCAAGGAATGCAATCTGTATGGCCTGCGGACCATCCTGGTTGTTCCTTGTCTGATACGGGCAGAACTCGGCTATACGAGCGCCGTGATTAATCCGTAGAGATCTAACTCTAACGACATAAACATTATGAGGATCTTGGTAAGCTAACCAAAGTCGGAATACTTTTGTGCTATACTAGAACGGTCACAAAGATACCAGAATAATTTTGTTTCTTCTGTAGTTATCATCGAGATGTCTATGGTGCTTGGGCCCTTCTGGTTAACCTGTTCTCCGAGAGATACCCGTCAGCAGCAGATCTTCATTGCTTGCAGGGATCATGATTCGAGGATGGAACCCCGGAAATCCGGCGGAGCTGGCCTACTAACTTATGGGTGGACCATAAATATATGGCAGTATACAATGTATGGAAGACACGGGTCTCAGACATAAGATGCTGACTGTTAGAAGTAGCAGAGGGCGTAGACGTGTCGAGGACCCTGGAGACATGACAACAGAAATTGCGATTCGATAATGAGTTCTAATGTACCAGGCTAAGCGATAAAATGTTCTCACGTTAGACGTTCCTATCTTTCCTTTCAAAGGTCAATGAAATGGTCGATAGCTTTTTGAGCATTAACGTGATTTTTGCTAGACTGCCACACTTTTATTTCAAAGCAGGAGAATCACTGGGATCCGAGCGAGACCAGGCACCTGAAGCTTCCTGTACTTAAAACGAAGAAAATACATGTGCAACCTCGGAAGATAGTAAACAAGAGGAACATTTCGAAAATACAGCATACATCACTAGACGCCAGAAGAGACATATATCACCAGACATGAAAGAGCATACCACAAAACTATCTATGCGGAGCGCTTGTAGATACCAGCCACAATACAGTGGTCACGCTCGAAGGGTTCTGTCACAGACGTTAGCACCCAGGATCTTTCCAAACAAGATTCAATCGACGTTACTCACCCAGCGTCAGCTGCTCCTTGGGCTTTATCCGCTCCTCTCTCATCTTCTGAACCTCTCTTGAGAACACAACCTCAGGCTTGGCAGTACTGTCGATACAGTTGGCCTTGATAGAGACGATAACACCACCGCCCTCCTTCAGGAACAGGTGGGCATTGAGACCCACAATACGGGCCTGGTCGGGCTGGGCAACATCTGCGAAGATGACATCGACCATGCTGATAAGCATACGGTAGCGGAGAGGGTGTCGGGCATCCTCAACGATGGGGATAACGTTGGTGCGGTGGGTAGCCATGCCGATCAGGTCACGGCCAGAACGGTGAGAGAACTCGACGGCGTACACAGTTCCAGTAGGTCCGACAATATCAGCGACGTGACTGACGGAAGTACCGCTGGCAGCACCAAGGTACAGAACCTTGGAGCCGGGACGCATGTAGATATCATCCATACCACCCAGGATACCGGCAGCCAGCTTGCTACGGAAAGGGTTCCAGACACGGTATTCGACCTTGGTAGTAGCACCGTCTGCCTCAGTAGCAGGGGCCTCGACAGAGATCCGCTTCTCGCCGTAAACAGCTTCGCCGGGGGTCAAGTTCCGGGTGACCAGGAGATCTTCCTTACCACCGCGGGCAACGAAGACACCGGGGTGACGGTGAGGCTCCTGGAGAGGACAGTATTAGTCGATTGCGTCGCAAATTCTCTAGGGCTTGCTGCTGAACTTACAATGATGACCCTGGCACCGCCCTTGACACCGGGCTTGCCGCCACGACCGCCTCCACGACCACCTCGGGGGGCACCGCGACCACCACGGGGTCCTCCACGGCCACGGGGGGCACCACCACCTGCGTCCCAGAACGATCAGATTAGGTCCGTGATCATGAAATGGGGAAAAACCACTGCATCAGAATAACAGGCTGCATCTCCTGAAGAAGGAAGATGATCCTATAGCATCCAACACCAAATGGGCAGTAATTCAACTTCATAGAAGACGGCTATACAAACCTCTGCCACCACCACGGCCACCACCAAAGCCACCACGGGCACCACCGCCTCGAGGGGCACCACGACCACCGCGAGCGGGGCCACCACGTCCTCTAGGAGCTCCGAATCCCATTATGTCTGTGTATTAAATCGATCGGAAAGGATTCGTTAAAACGTTCGCACAGTTCGATGCTGATGAAAGACGTCCGGGCCGTAGAGCTACCGTCGTCGATAATGAAACAGGTCCCGAGGGGAAAAAATTTGATAACTCGGGTCGAGACGAACAGAACACTAGATCGCAAGTTTCGCAGGAATCGATAACCTGGATTCCTTCAAATAGCACAAGTGCAAAGGCTATCAGGTTTCGATGGAAGCCGTCGCAGGTGCTCGTCGTTGCCGCGCTTCGAGATTTTCTTTCGAGCTTTTCGGGTTTCTTGAAAATAAAAGACGCTAGCCCGACAGCAGACTAGTGCACCAGTGTCCGCTTCTGGCCAGTGTGGGAACTACCATCACGTGATTTGAAAAACCTCTGTCGATAGCGAGGTCACGGGATAACCGTCAACCCTATCACCGGTCGCCGCTAATCCATCATACTCTCTGCACATCTCATTGGACGAGTACTAGAGTCTTCCAGCCTTGTTATAATATTTTAATAAGCCATGTTCGCACTTGAAAGACATGCTAGAGATTTGAAATTCATAGAGTCATCTACGACAGTAAATATACATCTATGCTGCCCTGAAAATCTAAATGGGTATTAGCAATTTCTAGCGTGGGATGGTAGGAATGGAGTATCTGCCTGTGGCAAATGAAAATATATGTTCGAATGGTTCATTGGAAATAAGTATAACTGCTAGAATCAAAATATACAAAAAATAATAGAAAAAAAAATCAGGTCGCCGGCCTTGACACGGAGAATGCTAATTCAAAAAATCCACCGTACTCAGTTTATCCATGCGCTCGTATCCTCTTTCATTCATTCAGAAAACTAGGACCTACATGCTGCCGTTGGACAACGACTAACCGGAGTAGAGACAGATTACTCGCCATAGAAGTAGTAGTCTGCAGCATATTCGACAGTGAAGACACTATCCATTCCCTCACAGGTTGATGGAGGATTGCCGCCAGCTGTATTTACCCGGTAGACAGACTTATAGTTTCCAACAGTGCCACTGATGGTCTCAAGATAGAGCCAGGCTACTGCGCCATTGCCGGTGTTATTCTGGCCTTTCACCGCATCAGCAGGAGCGTCCATCGATGCCTTCTTCTTGCCGATTGCGATACCGTACTGCCGCTCAGCTGTCGTATCCAGGTTAAAGACAGGTGTAGTGGTGTTTCTGAAGAAGTGGTGACCCAGCAGGTTGAGGTTGGCAGGAGGCAGTGGAGAGGATGCCTTGGAGGGCAGGGCAATATCAATCACAACACTCGGTGCCGTTGAGATCAGATCAGGGTAGTTTGCAGCAAGGCAGGTAGCACTGTAGAGGCTGGCGACGGCACCGATGGCCACAGGCTTAGTATTGGCAGTTGAATCCGAGCAGGTATAGTTCTATACACAGGCATTGGTTAGCTTACTTCACTATCTCACAGTGGTAACGTGACTATATAGATCGAGAGACGGCAACGGGGATATAAATGCATACCTGTGTTCCTCGACCCACTGCGACTTGCAAGATCTTCTGGCCTGCGGGGGGAGTAGGCAGCCCGCTTGCCTGAGCGGGCAATGTGATCTTTGACATGTCACATGTTGGAGATGCATCAGTTGCTTGACGTAGCTCGCCGATGTGGTGACTGACTTTGGCGTAGAACTCGGCTAGTTCAGCAGAATACCCGTACACATTGTTCCGGACAATGTTGGACGGGGCCGCAACAACCGTCGTCACTAGGGACGCAACGAGTACGGGCATGTAACGCATGACAAACAATAGTTTTCTGAAAATTTGTGGTGTTGGAGAGGAGAGATGGAAAGTAGCAACGAGGAATTACGATCAAAATGAGTTGCACTGGGAAATGTGAAATAGCAGAGAGATGCCGAAGGAAACGAAACTAGGGGATATCAAGGAAAAAGGGAAATCGTGCCCAAAGGAATAGAGAAATGTAAAGAGATATACCAAAGAGAAGCTTGATGCAGAGAAATCATGATGAAAGGTGCAGTCGTTGAACTTGTATATGAATGATTTCCAACAATATGGACTGCATGAGCCTAACCACACAGCAAAGAATAGAAACAGCTAATTAACCTAAAACAGTGCAATCTATTAACAGTCATAGCGCCAACAGCATATCGAGATCGTGGCCTATCATTGGCATGGCTACGCGCCGACCTCAAAAGTGGTTGGCCGAGAGTTGACGCCCGGCTTGCAGTAACATGTACTAACAAGGCGGGGCAAGGCTGCTCCTCTTATCATCGCCTGCCTACTGGCCACCATCCTCGATCCCAACCTCCGGGAGCCATCTTGATTCGAATTTCGAGAAGCGCAAATCATGCGCAGTGCCCGAATTGGATCGTGCTAGGAAGAGACGGGATACCGAAGCGGTGCAAGGCGGGCGCTATCTGCCGTAAGATCTGGATATCGCCTTTCCAAGATGGAATTTAGTACCGTTATTGTGCCTGGACCCTGAGAGATTCCGACCGATGAGAAAAGAGCATCTCTTGTTCATTTATGTATTATCTGTGTGGAACTTCAGTTACATGACTCATGGACATGCTGATAGGCGTAAGAAGCTGGCAGGGTGCGATATGCCAAATAATATCTTATGCCCAATGTCTCCCGTGAAGACAATTAAGGTATGAATAAATGTAGAGCTGCTAGAATAGCTTGGATTTCTCCGCTCGGACCGCGAAGTTACATCTGGCCATATACAGTGTAGAAGCTTGAATGAAGGACCCAGTGCTTCGCTGCAAGAAATGATGGTCTGAAGATCCGGCTGGCGGTTACCGACTGACGAACGGCGATCGAGAACGAGTCGTCCTAATCGTGGAAAGACCAAATAAGCTCCCTCACAAATATAGCCTCTTGGATGGCTTGACCCAAATCTCTAGGGCGGAAAATGTATGGGCATGCGACATCCAATCGATGTATGAAGCTCTGTTGGAGCTGAAACACGCCACTTGATCTTGATCTTAGCGGATGTCAAAAATAAATCCGGAGGCGCTTTGCCTGTCTCCGCGCCTTGGCTCCATCTAGTACTATTAAAGATCTTGGATATGGGGACTGGGATCAGCATATGTTATCCTAAATTCAATACAGATAGGTTCATGATCGGCGCGAATAAGTGGTCTAAAGATCCGAGAAATCTTTACAAGCCTCCAGAAACAGCCTAATCTTTCTCCTAGACTGCCCTGGAAAGCTTTGGAGTGGATAAGTAGTAGAGACTCTGTGTAGATCATGGATGCCTCAGGAATGGCATACTATCTGGAATTCATACACAGAGTTCTGTATCTGATGGCAGGTCACCTAAGAGTATCCGTGCACTTGTCTATTCCAAGGTCCATGCAAGACACCGACGAATGACGAGAAGTGGAAAGCTCAGAGCTGCCACGGCGGCTAGAGAAATGAAAGCGAAACAAAACAGGAAGATTTAAGAAGACCATGCCGCATGCTGATAGGCTAGAATCGGCACATGGGTTCTCCTATGGATCATGGTATCCATTTCCAGTAATATTGTGAGAAATGCCTCAATTGGTTGTTAATTTAGACAAGGGCCTTATTGGCGCCAACCCAACTTTTAGGTTACATCGTGGGAACGGGATGTGATCTAGGAGAGACTTGAGCACCGAAATAGCAGAGACCACAGTTTTCGCCACTGATCTATGGTAGTGCAGGGTTAGCTCCGTGCTCTAGAACTGTTATTTGTTGTGAACATGTATTAGGAGCACTAAGAGTGTAGACCCTCCTGGGTATTTGGACTTACTGTATCAATCGATACCTATAAACCGGTGATTCCATGACAGAATTTCATTTCGTCTTCAAGCACAAAAAAATATCAAATATCATGGTGGCTGGTTTGGGACTTCAGCACTATGCCGGGGAATATCCATGGTGGGGATAGGGATAATTATAGACACGGCCCGCTGTCTCTTAAGGCCCAATTCGCACGTATCAAGTCAGATAATGTACGCATAAAGAATCACTAAGGATGTGTCGCATTTAGACTAATTATTTTTGGCGGTATTCACAAGCCTCTCAAGGCAAAGTCGAGGAGCAAGGGGACGACACGGTGCAAAGGAGGGCATACAGGAGTGACATCCTCATACGTGCGGCGGCACTGCCCTCGTTGAGGTAGGGTTGGATCCATATTCGTCTCTCCTGTCCTAATGTGTAGCCAGGTCTCACCAGACAATGTTAGGAAAGGTATCATAAAACATGTCATGGACTCAAATGGTATTGACACACCGTGAAGGTGCATCCTTCATACTTTCTTCCAGCACAATTCCTCCCGGTTGGAATAAGACGGCCAGTATCCGGAAAGGGTTGTTCCAATCCTGCAATAGCCATATTGCAGCGATTGCAGTAATTCATGAGCTGGAGTGGGCAAGCCACGTAGCGTTTAGCTGCTTGCCATGGCCGAAGTCGAGGCTATTACCTCATAACCAAGCATGGTTATCACCGCCGAAAAGTATCGTCCACTCTCCCACCTCTGCTCTCAATCTCTGCGATAAGGTCCCTCCTCTCTTGTAGCTTCATGCGCATGAACTCAACCGTCTTCTTTAGGACGATACTCTCGCTGCGGCCTTGACCTTCAAGACCCGGCACTAATTCGGTCAATCGATCGAATCCTTCTCGAATAGCGGCGCGTCGTTTCTGTTCGGAGGCAATATGGTTATTCTTCTTCTCCTGTTCTGTGAGCCGCGGCTTATCCTTGTCACTGCCGGATGATGCTGCGGGTTGATGCGAAGACGATGAGGCGGAATCTGCACCTGATGCCACTGCGGCAGGCGCTGGAGAGGACGACGGATCGGGAGAGATCGAAGAAACGGACGCAGGTGGTTGTGCAGAAGGCATCGTGGATACGGTACTTCTGCACGTGTCTCGATCGCTCTTAAATCTCCGATCGCAAATGGGGCGCTCAGGGACTGACTGGGGTTAAAGGATCGCCGTGATCGCTGTAAGAGCACGAGGGGTCGTTGGGAAGCTGCTGGATGCTATCCAGCCAGGCGCGTTGACGCCAGTCTGGTCCCGATCAGTCGTGGGTGAGGTCGACAGTGACACAGGGACAGGAACATTGTTGTTTGCTGGACCAGATCTCGTGGACGGTTACAACGTGCGGAGTAAATAGGGCTTAAGGCGATGTCCCGCCCAGGACCGGGCTAACTAACTTAGCTTCGTATGTAGTTTGATCTCTGGCTGGATCTGGATCCGGAGATGCTTCTTGGCGTCTGTACTGCACGTCATCGGGCTTGCTTCCGCTGCTTTCCTGTGAATACGATCATTTTCCATTTCTCTCTATCCATATCAGCGGTGTTTCGCGATAAATTTCGAGTGGAGTTGTGTACTGCTGATCTGAAATAGGAACCCTACCTTCTCAATTTCTTGCTGCAGTGTTGCACATCTCACAATCGCTCTTTCGTATACTTTCCCGGAACGATCTGAACCATGAGCCACTTTTTGCGTGGAGGCTGCGCTTGCGGTCGAAACCAATACCTCATTTCAGTTCCGGAGAATATTACACAGGAAGCCGCTCAGGTTTATTTTGACAGCGGCAGAGATCACCGTCAGTTGCCTTTCTCTACCATTGTTGATCTTCATTTACTAGATTGCTGACTGGTGGCATGATCCTGCAGGTCGATCTATCGGTGCACCACTTTCAGCCTGGTTGCGCGTTCCGCTGACATGGTATCAGTCCTACACACGATCCTATTATCCAGACGAATCTCACACCTCTATCCGCCGTACCTTTACTCCTCTACACGCGCCTCATAGCAAACGTAACTTCTGTGGTTTCTGCGGTACTCCTCTGACTTACTGGACAGAATTGCCACCTGAGGAGGCAGACTTTATGTCCGTATCCATTGGTAGTCTACGTGGCGATGATCAGAGGCTGCTCGAGGACCTCAATCTCATCCCAGATGATGTGGATGACGAAGTGCTGGATGCACAGACGGCTGTGACCAGGAACAACCCCGCGTTATCCGCCCCCACCGTGTCATCCACTGCCGATCTTTCAGATTTCTCAAGAAGTTACAGACAGGGTACTGTTGGTGGAATTCCATGGTTTGAAGAGATGATCGAGGGCAGTCGTCTAGGCCGCTTGATGAGGAGTCGACGAGGAATCGGTAGGAGCGATGACCAGGCTACCTCGATCGAATGGGAGATCACCGAATGGCACGATGAAGGACCGATGGAGGAACTGGAAATGAATGCTGACCCTTCTACTGTGAGCGGTGCCGCACAGAGGAAACGTAAGCATACCACAGAGGAAACCCGGCCATCTCAATTGCGGATGAATGCTTAAACTCCTATCATTGACAGATTGAAACACAAGTCCTGTCAAGGAGCTCACTTTTTTAAACCCTTGTGTCATCATAACACTGGAAGACACGGACCACTGCAGGGATGCTCGAATCTACTGAATTTGCGGTTCTGCTGCTGTTGTAATCAGCTGATAAAACACGGATTGCATGCATCTGAAGTATGGTGATGCTAATTCTTTGGGGCTGTTAGATCTCATACTTTACATGTAAGGTATGCATTTTAAATGAATCTCACGCAACAAATCCGCTCCCAAAGTAAATGTCTTTTTGAATTCTCGTCCCATGCACTCCCACAGTAGTGACCATTCGGTGTCATTGAAGGCGTTGACTACACACGTAAAACTCGACAATTCAGTTAGGATTTGACGGTATGCTCTTGCACGGGAGCAATCAAGGCCGTGAAACTCCATATATTCCACAGAAATATACCACTCGGCAGCTGTTTCTGTTCACGTATAATTGAACATAACACATCTAGAAGTCATCTTTATTCCGTTCAGAAGAGCAGCAAGTCTGCTATCTAGATATTTTGTGACTTTGCCATACACCATGAAATATAATATTGCTATTCAAGAGATATATTTCACGAACGCTAGAAACTAGACAGAAATCTATAGATGATTGACCAATTTCTTTCCTAATCTCTACAGATATAGCAATCTTCATACATCTAGTACTACCAGGCCGGATGCTCAGCGCCGAGCCAATACGAAAGGCCACGAAGCATGGTAGACTGTCAAGTATCATCTGCTGTCTTCGAGTATATACCAGAGAGAATAAAGATCATTGACATCAACAATTGCATTGTGCTGGCTATATGGTACACACTTCTGATTCACCCTGTAAACAACATCACGTGCTTTCCGTTTAAGTTACCTATATTGGAAGTCAGTGATGAGCACGTGAAGGGCCTACTACTCTTTATGACTGACCTGGACACACAAACTCTCACCTAATTCACACCGATCAAACACTTTCACTCCGTCCGTCTCTCTCAGTCTGACTGCCTGGTGCTACATTTGTAGTATTCAGGCATAGGATACCATTTGTTGTATCATCAGGCGTCACAATCCATACTGTTCCTAGTTTGATATCATGTTTGTGCCAGAGCTGCGATGAGCTGTTGCATTCTGTGTTCTTATTGCCTGGACTTCAAGACTCCCCTGTCTTCCAACATTGCTCACCATTAGCATGAAAACAGTTGGAATCTGAGGAA
Source organism: Paecilomyces fulvus (assembly GCA_029606305.1). Classification (NCBI taxonomy): domain Eukaryota; kingdom Fungi; phylum Ascomycota; class Eurotiomycetes; order Eurotiales; family Thermoascaceae; genus Paecilomyces; species Paecilomyces fulvus. The sequence goes on from JAPVCG010000038.1 coordinate 187,513, forward strand.
GTCAGTTAGACGGCCTTTTTAATCACCCTGGAAGGACACTCAGCCTACAGCATTCAGGGGCACCTTGAATGATTCGAGTTTCGAAGGTACCCTTATTTTGATACCATCAGAAATTGGAGAAATACACCTGTCTTTGTCATCTGGATGCCATAATAATAGGAGATACAATCGGAAATATGACTGGAACCCTTAGGAAAGCTGCTTCTTCTGTTCTTCCTTCGTCCCCACAAGCACCTCTTCCAACGGGCACAGCAGACGATAATGGAACCCAGGAAAATGGTCGCTTAAAGCTAGACAATGTTCATTCCACTGATAGACCCGAAGCACAAGTGAAGGGGAATGAACCCCATGGGACTCGAATGCAACGCAGCGCACCGAAGTTGCCCCCGATCACCGGGTGTAGTCCCCCTAAGCCGGTTCCTCAGCCACAGGATGTGCAAAGAATAGAGATGCCGTCGAAGCGTAATACTTTGTGGAAGACTGTTGCCAACCGTGTGGCTAACTTCAGGGACATGAGCTATGTCAAAGAAAGTCTGAAGTCTAAACATCCGGAGGAAACGAGTTCAAGCCCTGTGGTCAAGGTCAGTTTCGTGAATTCTATCGGATTCAGAAGGTCAAGCTAATATTTCCGATGGCAGTCGAACCAGAAAGAGGAACGAGTGTACAAATTCAGAGAAGTCAGCAAAGGCTCTGATCGGTTCCCATCACTTGCCTATGACGAGATATCAGAGGTTGTCGTATGTAGACCGCCCCAATTGATGTTAAGTAGGAGCTCACACCTATGGACAGAAATGTAAAAGCAGGAGGGTGCGACATGTGAAAAGCTCTCCAACAAACCCGGTGACCCAGGGACATAACTTGCCATCGAAACCTCTTCCTTCTTACCCTCCAGGTGCTGACCCTATCAGAGATATCCGCGCCGCAATAAGGCAATCTCCATTCGACGCAAGAGAGACAATCCCACGCCGAGTCATTGCTCGAAAGTCAAATATCAAAGAGCAGTGGCTGGCCGCGAACCCGCCAGAGGGAGAAGATCCTGTCCCTTCAGCGGATAGAGACTATTCGCCTGGAGACATCAGTCGGTCTCTGACCCCGGTACCCGCCAGCACAAGGACACCTTCTACGGTATCGTCACTGGTTCACTTCTATGAACAAGAAACCCCTAAACCCACTGTGACCCTGACTACTGAAGAACCCTCTCCAACTTCTACAGATATTACCCCAAAGACTGTAGAATCAGGTATTGATGACCGCTTTACTGACCACCTCATTATAGAGGACTGCGCTGCCGTTAGAGGACAATATATCAGCGAGGATTCTTCTGACGTGCCTGCAAGTCAGTCTGAGGGGCGCCCAGGCTCTCCAAACATATCCAGCTGGTCACAGCCCGTGCGATTGTCCCAGAACACGACTCTTTCACGGAACCAGACGGAAACTCACACCAGTATTCACTCTGATATTGACGTGACAAAGCCTGAGACACGTCTCAGCAGCAGACCTTCAATGCGGTTCTCACGCATACCTGTTTATCTTCAAAGGGCATCAGCACCGGAAGGCAGATTACGTTCACAATACACGCATGTCAACAAAATCATGATAGATCCATATCCTATTAGGAGGAAGAGACAGCTTGGCCAAAGGCCACCGTACTCACCTCCACCTCCTGATTTTCTGACACTTAGACGCACTTACTCACCTTCCGGGAAACAGAAAGAGAATGAACAGATAAACCCGAAGGTAGAAGAGCGCCGCGGGTCTCCTGTTCAGCCACTCCTCTCCTCATCTCATACCTCGATTCTAACCGAGGGTAATATGGCGCGGAGCAAGATTCCTGTCGCTCCTAACTCTACTCTTCGGTCTTTATCAAGGACCCCAGAAGCTCGCAATATGCAGGAGAGGACGGTTAATCCATCTGTGGAGAGCCGCAGTTCAATTCCCGTGCCGCTTCGGATCATGACGTCGAGAAATAACGTACGCTCTGAGATCATTACTTCCAGTAACGTTATTTCACCTTCCAAGTCTACCGTCGACGACCTCCTAGCCTCGCCCATCCCCGCGGATGAGGCTTCTGCATTAACACCACCTGTATTGCCTCAGAAAGCAAGCCCACCACTCACTCCGCCGGAGGATGCTGACAATGATCACGTCTATACGAGCGATGGACACATCCTACTGCGTCCACAGGCTGTCTTCACTGGCGAGTACCGCACCAAGCGTCTCTCGAGGCCGAGACTAGATCTCGCCCCAACCCTCCATATATCAAGATCTGCGGATAAACTCATTATGGGAGAAAGTATGAACGCCGACAATGTCCCCCTCAGGGGTAACTTCCGTGAGCCAACCCGACGCTCCTTCGCCGAAGGGCTACGTACCTCCATAGGTAGTCGTATATCGACTATGAACCTGAAGGGTGTGAGCCATGGCCAAGACCGGGGTTTACAGACAGAAAACGACACTTCTTCTGCAGAAGATGAGAACGCCTGTGAGGATGCCAAGGGTAAGGCACGCGCTCCTGATGAGGCACCCATCGCTGGCCCTTCTAAGTACCAGAAGTCTCCCTCAAAGAACCAGAAGCGGGATTTTAGCGGAAAGGAGATGAATCTATTCCGTCGATTTGGAAGTAAAGCTAGTTTATCTAGCTTGACCAGCTTCCGGTCACAGCCTCCCGTTCCGGAAGACGTGCCTCCAGTACCTAAAGTGCCAGCAGAGCATACAGCTGCTGCGAAGGATGGGAACTCATTCAATGCTTCTTCACGTCCTGCTATTCGCAGCATTCAGAATCCAACTGCAGCGGCCCAATCGGGGGAATCTTCCGTCACTGAGGACATACACCGGCCGTCTACTCCAATTCTTGCTTCTCGCGATGCAATCGAGCAAACCGATGCTAGACGCATGGCCCTTTCTTCTAATCCAGTGTACCCGGAAGATATCCCACAAGTCATAGAAGACAATAAGACGCGACGAGATCCCAGATTCCCTCCTCGCAAATCCTCACTTCAATATCTTGCCGGTAGCAACATTCATGAACGGCCCGGATCCATGCATATGAGAGCTGCTGATTCCGTGCCCGAACTCCGAACCGAACGTCCTTTCCCTCCAAGGTACTACGCCGGACGCACCGATGTAGTGAATTACTCAAGCCCGCCTAGAAAAGCCAGGCGTATGAGGGCGAACCATGGTGAGGCTTCTACTTCTAGAAGCTCTCGTGTTATCGAAAATATTCGCAGTTTCTTCGGAAGATCGAACGTTCAGGACGAGAAGCGTAATACTGCGAATAAAGAAGACGTTCGCCTGCCCAAGAGCAGTAGCAAAGCTAGCATCTGGAGAAAGCAAACGAAGGATGACAAAACCCCACAGAAGCCAAAGCTCGCGGAAAAGGCCTCCAAGTCCAAAGATCTCAAGTCATCCAGGACCTGGACGAGCATCAAACGGTCTAAGAACCCAGCTAGAGGAAAGCGTATCTCGTCACCACGGTTTTTCACCAAGCTTCCGCCGACATATAGCCCTCTTCCTCCAACCCCTGTTCCAGACTGGCCTTCAGACTTTACGCCGTCATTTGCAAGGCCTACACGTGCCACAGAGGCGAGAGCAGTAGCGAACGTCAGACCTCCGACTTCGAGAAATACAGTGGCAACAGCCCCTGCAGTCGCTCGTGCAGCCCGTGGACCTGTGGTTACCGAAACAGGAAGCCCAATACGACCAACTCAAGATCAACGAACATTGGGCTCTCCTGTAGGACAGCCAGAAACATCAGTACTTGAAGCATTCGGCTTAAATGAACATGTATCTGCTTTTGGAAATACAGAGGGACAGTCTACCTCAGAAGAACTACACCGCCCTGTGGCTCGTCCGGTTTCAATAGTTGTCCCAGTTCTTGCAGTTGCGGTTCCAGCGTTGCCTCCAGTTCAGGCACTCCCTCCTACTTCGACACTGAATGACCCTTCTCCACACGATACATTTCCAACTTTCACTCCGGAATCATTGGCATCGGAGGACTTAGGGAGACTTCGGGCAATCCCAGCATTTGTCCAAGAGCTTGAAACAGAAATAGAGCGGGAGACAGATGAAATAAGGCGGGAGGAACTCGAGATGGTAATGCAGTGTCCATTTTGCCAACTAACTGTTTTCGTGAGGATATCTACTAATGCAAGTATTCAGTACAGTGACTACTTTGAAAGGGAGTTTGGCAAGTACAGGAAGAACGACAAACTTCTAGAAGACGCGCAGTTTCTGTCTCTGGAAAGACAGATAGAACGCGATATTTCCGCAAGGCACATCCTCCGTCTCATCGATTACATCCGTAACAATGTTTTGGATGTACAAGCTCTGGGGGAAGCAGAGCAAGAATAATACCGAAATTCAATTCGAAACTGAAAGACCGAGCAGAGGAAAGCTGCTTGATCTTATTTCTCTATCGATTTCCTCTATCATTTCTTTTAATACCATCTTTTTTTCCTCTTTGTTCTTGGCTTACTTACAGCCTAGCGGACTTTCAGCTTCCCTTTTTGTCGATTAATTCTTATTCACTGGTCAGACTCAGGTTATCTGAATCAGAAGCTCTTGCGAGTTGCAATTTGTTTATCAGTTTCCCATGCTGCATGAAGCAGCCGCACTGCCTAAGCAGGCCATGAAGATGCACTTCTCCTCTCTCTAATCTCTTGTCTCCTGTTTGTACCTTTTATTTTCTTTTCAATTTCTTTCGCCATTATGACGACTCTAATGATTTATGACTAAGTACATTTCCTTATCATGTCAAAAATCAAAACAAACAAAAAAAAATCTTAACTAGAAAACAAATAAAAAAATTGTCAGAGTACCAACGCCCTTCTTTTACACCTTCTAGAGCGATACGCAACGGATCTGATGCAGGAGGCTCCTCCTGGAGTTGGATAGATCTCTCGATTAACTCTCCTCCATCAATGTCTATTATGGAATAGCAATCTGAAACAATCCTAGCCGCAGTATGGACTTGCATATTTCATGAATCTGGTGGGTTCTGGTGTCAAAGGGAAATTATGGCTATACATGAGTCGGTACATTGCCATGACGATTGTCGTGATGGAGTGTATCATGACACCTTTGAACGCAACCACAATACGGGGTGGGCTCTCCTTGTACAATAACGCATCTGAACAAGTCCTGTCTCATGGGAAGTGTTCTTGTTTATTATTTAATTCTGTTTCCCTTTCATCCTCCACTGTTCTTATCACCAACGGTCCCAGATTGTTGGCTTTACCTACATATCAAGTCCAACCACTGAGCTCTATCTGCAACTGTTCCTCGGTACTTAATCAGATTCTCTCTTTTCGTCTTTGATCTTCTGAATTCCTTATCTTCTTCCGGAGCTTGAATATGGGAAAGGGACAAAAAGCCAGGGTTCGTTCGTCCCCTCCCTCTACCCATGGGCCTTCCGATATCATTATACAAGTTAAAACTCATGATATCTAACGAGTCTTACAGCTTGCTGCTCGCCGCGAGCGTGAGAGAATCCTCGCAGAAGAAAGGATGCTCCAGCAGGCCGAGGCCAAGGCTGAGACCGAGACCGCCACTGAGACTGGAGCTTCTGCCTCATCTCCGTTTCCTGATTCCATCGACCTGGGCCACTTACCCGCGATCGAATCTGTCGAGGATTTCCCCGCGCTGCCGACTTGTGAAACTTCTCTTCTGAAGGAAGAGGCTAAGGAGAAAGACGAGAAAGAAGCAGAGCTAGTTTCCGAGAAAGTCCCTGAAGTGGTGATTGAAAACCGCAAGGAAAACGAAATAGAGCCCGTCAACAAGAATGTCCCGGAAGTGCTTCTCACAGACTGCCATAAAGCTGAGACCTATGTTGCGACTATGAAAGATCCTGGTTCTGAGCATGATCTGACTCCAGCTGTGACCTTCTCACAGCTGGATACTGCTACCATCGTCCCAGCCGAGGATGACACTGAGACGCAGGCCAAACGTAACCAGCGCACCAAGGCAAAGAACAAAAGAAAGCAGGAAAAGCGCAGAGCTGCTGCCATTGATGCTGCTGCCGACCGTGGTGTTGAGACAGAGACTATGTACGCTCCGGAGATAGTCTCTGTCCCTTTCTATCACCAGTATCCGCCGGGCATGGCGCCTTCGTCCCATTCCTTCCATCCAACTCCCTATGCTGGTCACTCTCCGGGGTACCAGTCGTTCAATCCTCGTGGTGGTCGCTCTTATTCCTCATACAGGGCTAACTTGTCGCCATTCGGAACGGCCAATATGAATCCTTACAGGCCGCGGAGCTGGAACAGCAGGCCTGACCGATACATCCAGCGCGAACGGGTGAGTGAGCATTGAACTGTCTAATTGGTCAAACAAAACTACGGTGCATATGACTAATATAAACAAGGTCGATGACAGCAGAAGCCAGAATCAGGATGCGGGGAAGAGGACCCAGTCCACTGAGCTGCGTGCCACAGCTCCCGAGTTTGTCCCTGATAGCAAGAAGATCTAGAGCTTATATGGAAATGGAGGGTGCCTAGGGCGCATTTGGAACAGGTTTATCACTTGTTTCTGTATTTCTAGGACTTGGTATGGGGCTTGGTTCAATTGGTCATATGGTTTGCTAGTACTGGTTATGGTGTCTTCTTCAATCAAATAACACGAAGAGAACTCCTTGAAGAAGATTTCTAGCAAACAACGAAGACGCTTTTTCTATCCATGTAAAACAAAGAAACACCACTGAGCAAAAACACTTCTGCTGTCCGTCCGGACCAAGGCGCTGTTATTAAATGCGGCTGATAAGCTGTCAAAGAAGCCCTCCCCATTCCCATATAAAACCCACTGAAAGTACCCACGGACACCTCCCTAGAGGTGTTTTATGTGAAACCAGTTTGAATATTGATTCCTCCCCCAGTATTCCTCTCTCGACCCTCATCTGTTGAATCTGCTAGTGCTAAGGGCCCCCTGACGCCTCTCTAGCTCTACGGGATTGATACGATCTCTCCTATCCGTGTTTTGTTCTGTAACTGTTGCTCGTGGCCAGCTAGTTAGTTTAAGGATGTCTGCGGATCTGTTGTTGAAGATTCAACAATATTCCTATCGATATTTTGTAGACTATCAAGACGCTATTGAAGATTAAAAGAACTAGACGTGTTCCGACGAATAGGTTGTCATTGTCACCAAGCTAGAATGGTATGTTATTTGGCATTCATGGTATAATATTTACTTTCACGAAAGGTAAATCAAATAAATGAAGAAGCAAAAAGAAGCCCGGAAAAGACAGATGCCCAATACATGTGAGGAGCGAGGTTCCTAACCCAAAGTCCGCTTAATATACCGCAATCTTGAACGCATCGAAATCATACGTCCAGCTCGCAATAGACTCCTCGTCAGTGACGCAGTCGAAGGTCGAGCTGTTGCCCTGCCAGAGAGGACGAGTCGGCCACTGGCAAAGCAGCTGGGTCTCGCCCTTGTAAGTGCCTGAGGAGACGGTAGCGTTGAGACGGCTCGGCGTGACGCCGTTCTCGACCCAGTCGATCATGATCTCCATGTTGTCTTCAGGGTAAGGTCCAGGCTGGAGGGAATTGGTACCACAGTGGGCCGCACCTGGGACCAGGTAGAACTGGTACCAGTCCTGGAGAGACTCGATGGCCTCCTCGTCCGTGGCGTTGGGGTACATGACCGAACGGACGGATTGCCAGTAGTGCACAGAGGACCCGGCGGGGATACTGGGATCGGATTCACCGTGGTAGTGGAGAAGCTTTCCACCAGAGGATTGGAAAGTAGTGAGATCCGGGAGGGTGGTCTGCAGGCTGTCCATGTAACGCACCATACCAATTTCCATCCACTCAACCAAGGTGTCGTATGTGACGTTGTCGAGGTTGGAGAGGTTGTCGAGATCGAGCAATTGGACGAACTTGGTGACGTACTCGCCTCCAGTGGATGGAATATTCAACGTCCATGACTCCGTGGTAGAGTCATAGGTGGGATCGGCATCAGAGAGTTCGGAACCGATCTGCCAGGAGAGGTAGGCTCGCTCGCCCTTCGAGTTGAAAAGACCGTCATAGATGGCCTGGGCAACAGCGACACCCTCCGCAGTGACGGTACCGTTCTGAGTTGGCGTGGTGCTGGTCTGGCTGCCTTCAGCGCGCTTGCGCTTGCTGCTGAAGCCAAAGCCAAGGGACGTGCTGGTCTCGGCCGCGCAGTAGTAGGATTCACCGATAATCGAGGTCAGGTTGAAGTTGAGCTTGCAGAGGTCGGTTCGCGAGATGACGCCATCCGTTCTTCCATCAAGCGGGTCGCAAGCAGCAATGGTAGCGTTCACGATCTTGTCGAGCTCACATGTCGGCGGGTAGTAGTCCAGCGTATGCTCGACAGCAGACGAGAAAACATGGAGAACCTGTTGCTGCGCGAACCGGAAGGCTGGAGCACCAGTGATGACACCGTCATACTCAGCACCCCAGCGTTGGACTTGGCTCATGCCCTCTCGTCCACCATCAGAGCATCCCTCGTAGTAGGTATAGATCTTGGTGTCGCTATCCAGTCCGTAGAATCCCTTTGTGAGGGTCTTTCCGAGGAGGGTCATCTCACCCAGTGCTTGGTATGAGAACATGTACGTAGCGTCCCAGTTAATGGAGCCATTGCCGTAGAGGACTACTTCGTCGTAACTGTAGTCGAAGGCGTCGTAGCCCGCTGAGGTGGCACCGCCGGAAGCTCCGTATGCGAGACCGCCAGTCGCGTCACTGGAGAGGGAGAAACCACCTCCACCGGCGACATAGAAACGATTCTTGAAGTCAGAAGGGCTGGGGAAAGCATACTTGACGACAACTGTGTCTCCCTTGCCGGTATGCGTGTAGGTGACCGTCACATTGCAGTAGCTGTAAGTCTCCGAGGTAGTCCCAGAGGTTGCATTGTATACAACACTCGCAGTTGAGGCAGATGGAATCAAGTCCATTCCGAGCAAGGTCCCATTTGAGGGCAGGGCGGATTGGACATTGGATACCGTGCAGACATCCGCTAGAGAAGTGGCGTTGGCTGACGCTGCCAAAGCAGCTACAGCCAGGAGGGAAGGTCGACGCATGTCCACCGATTTGGGAACAAAACGAGAGTAGTAATAGAAGATGCAACCTCGTGAGCGAGCGAAGAGAAAGCAACGAGCGCAATGAGCGTCAAAAGAGTCGGTGGAATTGACTGTTCTTATAAGGCCATATTCAAACTTTTGAGGGTTGGATATATTAGACTATAGCATAGCCCACCAGATCGACGTTCCGTCATGGAATTACGACGGCCACGGGGCTGAGAAGATAATCTAACCACTAAGATCGTCACTTCATCACATAGCTTAAGGGGGGCCGTACCAGAACACCACACTTGGAATGGTATGGGGCTGCCATTGAAACTAAGGTTCTGTAGTTTTCCATGTTTAATATAAAGAAGGGTCAAATGTTTGCAAGTTAGATGCAGGAATGTCAATTAGTGCAATTCGGTTCGAAATCTATGACGCGTCCATTGACAGCGGAACTGATCTGGTCCATGATAACGTTAAATCCAAGATCTTCGTCAGCTTAGAATGTTACTTTTTAGCGACGGAATTGATGAAAAGGAGAGACACATGAGGCTTAGCAGGGAAACAAGCGGAAACTTAACCTATATCATTTAGTCTTCATCTTCATCCCCACAACGAGGTTCCTCTGCAGAAGTCTGGGAAGGACCATGACGTACCAGTATTACATACTCTAGCCATCAAGTGATCCGGAAAAGGGTCTGTCCAGGCCCATTTTTTCATCTTTACCAGCGAATCGGTATAAAACCGGCCTTGGTAGAGGGCTTACGGAGTAGACGAAAGTGTTATTATCCTCATCGTCGGGGCAGTGCGGTGTTAAACTCGATTAAGTGTAGGGATCGATCTTATCACAAGGACCGCCCGGAAGGGTCGAACCTTCAAGCACGATAATTTAAGGTAGTATTGTTCCTGCATATTCTAAGTTTCTTCAACTCACACTCGATCCCAACCCCCTGGTAGCAGCCACAATTGACTTCGAATTAAGGGAAATAGGATTTTGAACACCGCCACTGCCATATTGAAACGTTAGATAGTATGTGCATTTCATTGGTTAGTTGTTCAAGGGGATTGACGCTAGTACATCGTTTTAGTACAACGTTTTAAGGATCGACGATCTGAAGCTTTACCGGAATAGGGAAAAGGCACCGAAGTCCCACTGTTAGTCTTAATATTAGACTTTTAAGTTTTAGTGAAGTGGGATTGTGGGAATTGTGGGAATTGTGGGAGGTCTGCGTGGGGAGCGTGGCAACCTCGCAAGGAGAATATCTCTCATACTAATTGATATTACAGCATCCAGTGTAGGGGAGAGCAATCGAAAGACCCTTTGTAGATCCATGGGGTTCGAGACTTTCGGGTTGTAAGATGATGATTCATAGCTGAGAGGTACGTTCTGGCTCAATCGCGGGTTCCTAGTTATCCTAATTCGTCCTAAAAAAATAAAAAAATAAATAAAAAAATAAAATAAAAAGGACCTATTCATTTGGACTTGAACATATTCTCTTGATTGCTTACCGAAAAAGAAGAGAGCCAAACTCCCAAACGCCTCCTCTTCAATACGATGTGGTTGCTCCTAACGGTCACATGCAACCACCGAATTTCCCACAACAGCGGCAGCATCAGGTATTCTTAATTACGTCCAGACACAAGCTAGCCCTGAGAATCTTGAAGGCAATCTGAATTAGTATAATATTGCGGTGCGACTATAAACGAAAGTAGCTGCAGGTTTTTTTTTCCCTGCGTGATCTATCTATTAAATACTCTAGGAATACGATGTGTCGGTCAATGGTCTAATCAGATAGAGATCCAAGACCACTATACACCTGAATCGTACTGATTAACATCTTGAGAGGCGACATAACTATTCCAGTTCGCGCAGGTGTTGTTGAGCGTGTCATAATCGTATATAATCTCTGATTCTCGCTCCAGGAGCTGCAATGCAAAGCCTTCAGATGTGTGCCAAGCGATATGGCAATGCATGAGCCAAGCCTGGAAATTAAACACCTTTTGTGAGACATGAACCGTAAAAGGGGGGAATATTTTGGCACTTACACCAGGATTGTTAGTTTTGATGGCAATGACTACGTAGCCACTTGCTGGCAACATGCTGACGTCTCTCCGGGGCGGGTTCACCAGGTTCAAATTGCTAGTATCCACATTTCCATAGCCTGAACCTAGCATCCAGTGATCGTGGCCGTGGGTATGCATCGGATGGTCTTGAGCAAATGGTGAGTGAATGACGATGTAGACCCACTGATCGGCATCTGGGAGCTTGATAACGTGCTGCTTGGCGGTCCATGTATCATTGCCTTCGGCAAGTTGCAATAGAGTCGGGTACTCCCATTCGGTGTGGAATGATGTCTGATTCATAGTCCAAAGCAAAGCATGGCCGGTTACTTGGACTCCAGCTGTCTCGTCGGCCTGGAGCTGGTAACTGTCGGAAACATTGATGGCCAAATACGGGACGAGATTCGCGGATTTCTCATCAGCACAAGAGTCGTCATAACTATAAGCTGAAGTGGTCGGGTCTGCGGTAGATGAATTGTCATAACGAATGATGCCTTTGATATTATCCACAGCATCAGACTCGGAGCAGGCTGTCTGTGGAATTGCACGGAGCCAGAAGTTGCCACTGGTGAGATCTTTCGCCTGCACGATGATATCGTAGCGCTGACCCATACCGATGCTCAACTGTGTCGCATTGTATGGAACGATTGGCACGAAATCTGTCGCAATAACCTCGAGTGTGTGATTATCGATCATGAAGCGGAAATGGTTATCTGCTGCAGCATTGACCAAACGGATACGGTATCGAGTTCCCGCTTCAAAAGTCGTCTCAAAACGCGATCCCAGGGTGTCATTCCAGGTGTTTGTCCCATTTATCAAGCCATTAGGAGCTGTTGGTGGCCCTGACGTTGCCGATTGCAAGTCTAGTTGATCGGCAGTTTTCTAAATAGGTCAGTGGCATTGTTTTGTTGATGGTTTGGAATGGGATTTTTATACATACGTGATACCAATCATTCAAGAAGATATGTCCGAGATCAACGTCGTAGTTTGCTGTCGCTGGGCCATTTATAATGATGCCACCGAATACTCCATCCCATGCCTGGACGTAAAAGTGAGAATGATACCAGCCAGTACCATACTGAACAGCTCGCCATTTATATGTGTAAGAGTCTCCAGGGGCAATAGGACATTGAGTCAAGCTGGGAACTCCATCCATTTGGTCGGTCCAGTTCTGACGAATACCATGGAAATGAAGACCAGTCCCATTATTCTGGAGTGAATTTGTTACGTGCACAACTGTGTTTCCAGAGTCAGCTCGCATCCACGATATAGCCCTAGGTCATACTGAACACTTACCAACAGTATCACCCCAGTCCGCTATAATTGTAGGTCCCGGAAATGAACCATTAATGAGTTGAACGGGGAGTTCGATGCCATCAGGGGCCGCAGTGGTGTTTTCTATGTTGAACCAGTACTCTCTCACAACCCCGGTGTCAGGCACGTCCTCGTAGTAATTAGTGGAAATATCATAGCCATCAGTCCAGCACGATCGGTTCGAAGGACTATTGACGCATCCCGTATCTCTCCGGAACTCCGATTTTAGGAGACCGCCAAATACACCTGGCAATACAACGAGCGTCCATAGAAGAGAAGTTGGTGAAAACATGGCATCGGCTGTTGGCACAGTATGGCGGCCGTCCAAGAACCAAACGAACGAATATAAAGGTATAAGGAGTGTAAGAGGAACAAATATAGAAGTATAATGAGTGTAAGAGAAACTATTGTCCTCTGAAATTCTGAAAGAATGATGCAGGGTTGACAGAAGACATTAAATCTTTTCTCTATCCATGATTAAAAAGGAGACGGGGTTGAATGGAGTGGTAAATCAGAAGATTGTTGTATACTCCGTAGTGGTTATCTAAATCCAGTAATCTATTTCCTAGACCCACAAAAATTGGGAGCGGGAAATTTATTGCAGCGCTCATTTGTTTGTTGGTTCAGAAGATCTGCACTCGCCGCCGATCAGTCAAACTCCGCTGATCAGTTAAACTCAGCTCCTGATGAAAGACATGGAAGTCTGCAGAAAATCTTTCTGCTTTCAGACATAAACAGTGTGTACTGCTCTATTTCTAGTAGTTTATGTGATACTATGTGCTAATGCTTACTTTGCGTGGAACTCCACAGTTCATCCAGAAGAGTAAAGGGAAACGACAAACTACTGGAACTCATCAGGATTTGTTCATGACTAGCTGTGGGACGGAGACGCCTCAGCAATTTCGTACCAACCAGCGTCATCAATCCATACGCGTCCTGGGGCTTAGAAGTGATCAGCACTATGAGCTGAAAACTCTAGAAACTAGTGAGTTGCCTTATAATAGGGCAGCACTTGGTTGCCAAATCATTTATGCTTATTGCGGGCTGATCGTCCTGGCCTCTGCCTAAGTGGGTTCGCCCTGGTAAATGAGACCTCCAAATAACAAAGGCCTGTGTAAGGATATAGACCTCTCATTGTTCTCCTTTTATCCTTTCGTCTTCTTCTGAGCTTGGAATTTGAATCAAGGCCGTTTGCTTAATTATCCAACTTTTGTCCCTCGTTGATGACCAAGTAGATAATTCCGAAAATCTTGTCTGCTGTCCTGTCTACTTTCCCAGCTACTTAATGCACCGGTTACACAAGATGCAATTGTGTAGCTTTCTATTCTTGGCTTGGACGGAAATCTGCTTGGGTTCTGTCTTGAATGTACCAGTCCGCCATATCAAACGTGGCGCTGAGCAGAATGCCACTCTCTATGCGTACGGCACCAACTCCTCTGCATGGCCAATTGCATATGGCCTGAGCGATGGTATGTTTTGATGACCTACTCACGCATACCATTCAGTAAATAGACAACTAAGATAAGACATCCAGGCCTCCTCTATGTTGCCGAAACCCCTGACGATAGTTCTGCGAATCTCGCTGAAGTGACCTGGGACCTGCCCTCGATAACTGATGAGAATTGGATCGTCAACGCAACATTGAGTAACGGCACTTCTGCAGGATCCCTTTACATCAAGCCCGAAGACAATAATGCTGTTGGGGTCCTACCGATAGCGAGCGTCACAAACGTTAATGGCACGGTCTCAGGCTTTGCTCTGTTCGCCACGCAGCTGGTTTACAACAACAACTCGGAGCTGCAAGCGCAGTTCTGGGCAAGACCAACGGACAGTACAGGGATCTATTCGCTATGTTGGATCTCAGACCTAGATTCTGTGGAGAGTGATAGTTTCCCTGTGGTCATCAAGGCTTCGGAGAACTAATAAAGGAGAAAATGCTGGAAGCACGATCTCTTGAAATCCGCGATGGATCTTGGAAGGCTGTCTAGTTTGTAATAGCCTCAAGGAGGTAATATATGAGACTGTTAGGTAGGCAGGCAAGGCTTGCAAAGTGTTTTGTCAGTCACTCGTTGTTAATAATACTATATACTATTCTTGAAATAAGATTCTTTTTTGATTAGAAATTTTATAAAAAAAATTTAATGTTCTGAATGTTGATTCAGTAAGGTTGTCACGGCCAACCTCCAGGGACCATTCTAGAGAGCTAAACCGCTGCGCCAAGAGCAAAAGACTACGATTCTAGGTCAGCAACCTAGAACTGCTCTCGCTTTATATAGTAGTCACAAAGGTCCCAGTGTTTTATAAATCCTGATAGAGCTCCTAATTATCAGAAGGCGGCTCTCATAACAGAACCTTGTATTTTAGAATGGACGATCCATTTATTTTACAAGCACTTAGGCTGTACCTTGCGCGTTTGAAGTCCTTGTTTACAATATATACATTTGCAATTAGACAGTTGGTAGTAATGGTTCGCCATACAATATTGACCAATTAGAGGACCCACTCGTTGGAATCTGACGAACAGCTCCTTTAACTAATTGGTCACTCTACAGCCAATGAAAGTGGTCGGTTGCAATATATTGGTGTTGCGATATATAGTTATAGTTAATGTGAGATATATATTTTGAAGTTGTGAAATATAGATAGGAGTTTTGATGTCCTCATACCTATGTGGTAGTAGTGGTTCATCGTACCGGACCCTATGGTCAAAGTTAATGGGTTATATTCTTTACTTAGAAGATAGATGAAAGCTGTAAGGATAGGTATATAATATTTATATTTAATCAGTCAGCTATATGACTTTACAGAAGAACTGAGTTCTCTTCACTCTCCGCGTCGACCATCTACCAGAAGGAAGTCTCTTGACATGGATTTATCCTTTTAATTCATGGGAATTATTATCGTTAGGCGAGGCCCGCAGATATTTCGCTTGACCGTGCGGGGACCCCGCAGGGAGCGGATGCGGATAACAACGGCTATTACAGGAACCAGCAATCTGCTGCTTCACGACATTATCAATTTTTGTTCAGTGACCCGAACCCGATCATCTAGCAGGCCTTCAACTCTGGATCTCTCTCTATGGCGGCAGCTGGCTATACCAAATGGACATAGTGACACCCAGTCAGACCAGAGCGGCGGCACACCGGCAATTCCAACGGGCCTACAAAGCGTGCATCCCATGCCGCCAACGGAAAGCCAAATGCGACCTGGGTAGCGGACCCGATGGAAAACCACCTGGACCGCCTTGTGCAAAGTGCCGAAGAGAGCAGAGACAGTGCGTGTTCACTGAAAAGAGGGCCTGGGAAAGAAGGAAGACATGTGCGTATCTAGAGCTGTCGGTTTCTAGAAAGAATCCGCTCACAATGCTGTAGCTCAAACAGAAGGCAGGCCATCAGCGCATGGAGATGGTTACAGAAGTCCAGACCTCTCCAGGTCTAGTGCTACAGCTTCAGCTTCATCGCCACTGGCCAATGTTCGATCTGACAGTCGCGACGATGTCCAGGAACAATTGCCATCAATCGAGGCCCGCACCGTACATGCGCGGGAGGTCAATCATAACGACAGTTATCACAGAGAGAACCAGCCAGTCTCGATGACTTTGGACAACTCCATAATGCGGACTGTGGTTTCTAGCGGAAATGATGCTCTCAATATTCTCTTTGAGGCTGCTACTGTCCACGAAAACACTGGACATTTAGCCGGTGATGTTGGCAGTATTGCCCACAGGGACCAAAGTGCGCATATGACTTCCCATGGGGGAAGTACCACGGGACCTAGTGGTGGTGAAGCACGCTTGCCAGCTCCTTGCTCTTCGATGGCCAAGACTAATAGTCTAGACAAGCTTTCCAATTCCACGGAGGAAGTTCTTCGCATATGGGAGGCATGTCGCTTTGTTAGGATGGGATGGTTCACTGCTAGAGAAGCTGTTACATACATTGATCTGTCAGCTAGGCTCCACTTGATACCATATGTAGTCTCTACTAACGTATTACAGTTTCTTTAAAAACATGTCGCCATTATCACCTATCATATGTAACTCCTACAGTGATCACAAGAATCATCATCTTCTTCTCAAGAATGAACCCATTCTCTGTTGTACCATACTCATGATATCCTCACGCTATCATGTGCTACCAGGTACCGGTGGAGCGTCGAGAAGTTTCTTTATTCACCACCGCCTTTGGCAGCACTGCGAACAACTGATCATGAGATTGATATTGGGACAGGAAAAGTCATCGAACCAGAACACACGGACACTTGGCACTATAGAGGCGCTTCTGCTGATGTCTGAATGGCATCCTCGCTCTCTTCATTTCCCGCCTGACAGCGATGGATGGGATTCGGACCTGATCATTACGCTTGAAGAACCGCGCCATATGGCACCAAAGGATCCTAGTTCCTCCTCGAGTAGATGGCTTGAGGATGTCATCGAGCCAGCTAAAAGGTCTGATAGAATGTCTTGGATGTTGCTTGGCTGCGCATTATCACTTGCCCATGAACTTGGAATCTTCGAAGGCGAAGCTGACAGGTCGGCTTCGTTGACGAATGGCAATGATAGTTCAAGATTATTCGACAGGAACGGCAGCTACCGACAGAAACGGGTGCAGCGCCTGCTTTATATCTATATCAACCAGCATGCTTCTCGGATAGGTTGCAGATCCCTCATGCCTCAAAGTTTGAATCATACTGTCATCAGCCGCCTCTGGACACGAACACCCGACGAGCCAGCTGATGAGTGGTCAACGTTCATGCAGTCATGGATGGATCTTACGAAACTTGTCGAGTCCATCAGAGATATGTTCTTTCCGTCTACGTCATTCGCCAAACATCAACTACAGAGTGGACGATATATAGGCCTTCTGGACCATTTTCGTCAGTTGTTGCAGCGATGGCATGAGACACATCTTAATCCAAGAGGTATGATGCGATCTGTTGTCCCTCACTCATATTCTGATGTCATTGTGCATATGAACAAGTGACGCTCGCTAATAGTCGCATTCACAGATCTAGGGAAACATTCATTCGATTTGCTATTTATCGAGTACCATTTTGTGAGAGTATATATGAACTCGATTGGAATGCAGGCTGTAGTGGAACGTCTTCTAGCGGATAGATATGGATCCTCAGGCCATCTCATGGCAGACATTCGCACGATGAGTATAGATCCGATCGACTACGAGTTTATTCGAGAAGTAATCGACGGATGCTGTCGTATCCTCCAGAAAGTCACAGAACTCGCAAGGAAGAGAGCTCTGCAGTTCGCACCTGTTCGGATATTCCTACGCATAACGAGCTCGTCCATCTTTCTACTAAAAGCCCTTAGCTTGGGAGTGCGAAATGCGAAACTCCAGGAATCCCTTGATATACTCGACAAGAGCATTCAAGCACTGAGACTGAATACATTGGATGATATTCACCTGGCTTCTCGTTATGCAACACTTCTTGAGGTGTATGTCTCGCGCCTTCGACGCCACTTTGCTGCGTCATCCAAAACAACCGGGACGAGCTGTGAGAACACGAGGACATCATCCTTGGGACCCCAGCAGCAGATAATAAGTAGAGAGGAGGCATCTAATACCCCAATGGAACAGGAAACATTCGATTCGAGCTTTGTCCCGTCTTTAACCGATATGGCCCCTGATGACTGGCTCTTCCTCCCTTTTGATCCCTCCATGGCACCGTTCGGTAACGCAGGAGGTCAGTTCTTGGGAATAGAAGGCGGGGCACTTGACTTTATTTGGAATCTACCACAATGAGATGTGTTTAGGCTGCGCCTCTTAAAGCCGCCTACCAGCAGATATCAGAACGTCACTGTGTTTAGCACATGATTTGCGGTCATTACAGATAGGACGGAGGCTCCTTCTTTTACAAGCACTGTCTGCTTGAATGTCCAGACATGATAAACGAGGTAGATGAAGGGTGTATATTATTATAATCACGTAAGTAGCTCTATTGGCCCTGAAGTGACATCTGAGTATGGAATCGGCGCCTTCTGACTTTGAGTATGCTTTACTAAAGAACTGGAGATTTAGTCATCCGCAATCTTGACCACTGCTCGTCCCGGAAGCTTCCCAGCCAGCATTTTCTCCACGAAGTCATTGATGTCCTCCATTCTTCCCTTGGTCAAGATTGGCTTAACAAGGCCTCGTGCAGTGAACTCGAAAGCTTCATCCACGTCTCTCCTCGTACCTGTGACAGACCCCACGACGTTCAAGTCCCTCAGAGCCATGACCAAAGGTGGAGCACCGGCGTTAAACTTCTCTTTCGGAAGGCCTACGCAGACAACGGTTCCACGAGGTCGACAGAGGTAGGGTGCCTGCTCATACACAACTCGAGCGGCGGCCATCACAATGACACCGTGTGCGCCATACGTCGTTATCTCCATGACTTTCGCCACAAGGTCTTTCTCCGTGAGAGAATCGAGATAATATTCCGCACCAAGTTTCATGCACAGCTCTTCCTTGTCTTTACCGCAATCAATAGCGATGGTGCGCATCCCCATTGCTTTCGCATATTGAACTCCCAGGTGGCCTAGCCCGCCACCAGCACCTTCGACGACAACCCATTGGCCTGGCCGGACACCTGAGCGTTTCAGCGCTGTATATGCCGTGACACCGCCGCACATGATCTAAAACATATGTTAGAATCAAGGAACGATGACTTAGCCCAAGGATCTGTGAAACAACGTACAGGACCCGCCTCTTCATCAGAAACTCCGTCTGGAATCCTTGAGGCATATGCATCACTCGTCGCCACATATTGCTGAAATGTGCCTTCTGCCGACAATCCACTGTTATGTTGGTGCGGGCAATGAAGTTCATCAGTGCCGTTGGTGCAATAATAACAGTCTCCACACGTATCAGGAACCCATTTGATTCCCGCCCTATCTCCGACTTTGAATCGCTTTGCATTCTTCCCAACAGCAACAACAACCCCCGCGCCTTCGTGTCCAGAAACTTTCACTTGCATCTGATAACCTGATGCTCCCCAATCGCCCTTCATCAGGTGGACGTCAGTATGGCAAAGACCAGACCAGTTGATCTTGACGAGGATCTCGTCATCCTTGGGAGTTGGCACCGGTATGGTCTTGATCACCGCATGCCAGTTATCGGTACCGGGATGCTCAGTCACCGCTGCCTTTTGTAGTTTGGGGATTTCCCATTTTAGTTGCGAGTGATATCTCTGAGGAGGGTAATTGAGGAAGACTGGTCGAACCACAGAAGGGTACCGCGAGAATTGGAGCGGTAGTAAGACATTAGTTCTAACCTGTTAATTGTTCAGCAGCTGGGACTTCAGGCATCATTTCTACTTATATTACTTTCATCTTTGGCAATGACATGACGTGCCTATCCGGATAGAACTATGTCCACTGGGTTGCAATGCTGACTGCAGGAGAGGTCCTCTCTATTGGTGTGCGGAGTAGCCTTCAGGTATATTCGGAAATGATATAACATATCCAGTCAGCATGGAAGTTCGATAAATAAGCATCCCGGTTGAATTTGATCCCGGGAATCATACGATGTTTTTTGATACATCACACCACATTTGCCATTAAGCAACCGGACGGTAAGAACTCAGCAGGCACCGAAATTGAATTTTGACTCATATTTAAGACTGCTATAACTGGGGCTTTTGGCGGTCATATAGGACCGTTGAATTCAAATTCCACTAAACTCTTCATGGAATATTACTCGTTGATTGCGAAGCATTTACCCCCGCATGGGGGTTAGATCCGATAAATTAATCGGTATGCCCAAGGCGCCTTTTCTCAACGGCCCCGCCTTGCCCTTCGATCCGGTTCACACCACGCTCCGGATACGGTACTACTTGTCAGATCCAGTAAGACCAAGAGGAGATTTCTGCTTTTGGTCGAGTGGATAGGAAGTCAGACACTACTCTATCTAACGATACTACTGTCTAATTTTCATAGTATAGTATACCAATAATATTTGACTATCTCGCACTGGTCCTCTTTCGGCCAATCACGGGCAGTGAATGGATGAAAGGATAGGTCTTTGGCGTGCTCGACATTATAGTCAGGAATCGGAATACTAACTCTTCAAGCTCATAGCCTGCTGAATCCTAGGATTTAGTCTCTAAGAAGGCGAGTTAGATCGTCAAGATATATCAAATATTAATGTTATGGCTCCGTGTCCTACCTAGGATTTGACAGTATTTCCTTGGTTTGAAATAGGTAAAATGCGTAAAGGAGCAATGATGTCTGAATAATCTCCTCATAAATAACTATCGACTAAATCTATCTTACAATGAAATGATGAATATGATCTACTATTCTAGAACCGACGAAGAAAGTTAAGCTTGAAGAGAAAGAGTATATGCATGGAAATCTGCAACATAGCCACCTAAAAAGAGATGAACGCCGGATTGACCCCCTCGCTTGCTCGTTGGGGACTTCTCTGAGCTATAGGGGCAACTTTTGTAGAGTTGGTTGCCCTGGATACAGATTGTCCAATCAAGTTGAATAGCGCTGTGGAAACAAATATCCTAGGTCAGCTTCAGGTGTAGATAAAAGAAATTGAATACTGTCAGATCTCAGGTAATCTTGTATTCAGATTATGAGTGAAAACAGTGCATGTCAGAGTCAGACTTGACTAGATTGGCACACTGTTGCAAATGTGTATAATTTTTTATGGGAATTCAGACTGGACACAAATTTATATGTATGTGAGGCTGAATCCACTAACTATAAAAGTCTAGCTAAATGAGTGTAATAAATTACATACTAATATCAAAAATACTATTTTCTGACACATCTTCTTAGCTGAATAGTTGTTCAGCTGAATACATTGATCTCACTGTTTTAGCAGTTTTGCAATATTATTTTAAGTTTCAAACCTTCTATATTCTCTTATACTATTTTAATTTCACATTGAGAATAGTGAGATTCTTCAGACCTAACATTTCAATAAATTTTTGCTGTTTTTTATCATATAATGCTTTAATTAAGCTGTCAGCAAGCATTTAATTAATTGACACTTAACTAATGTTCATCTCTTCAGTTTGAGCTTGTTCTCACAGTCAATGTTGATGAATATCAACATGCTGCAGTTTAGTAGTTATATAGAAATCTTTGCTGCTGATTAGACAGATAATTTGGCAATTATCACATTAAATTGAAAAATTTATTTTAAGGTCAAATTGCAATGCTTTGAATATATGTTTTCATTAAAAAAGTTGTTTTTTAGCTTTGAATATTATTAGTAATTTAGCTTTAGTAAAAGAAATAATCACAGTTCTTTGATGTATTATTTTTCAGTTAACAGATTTTTTGAATAGTTTTATGAAATATTTTTTAAAGCTTCATCAATTAAAATTATTAATTAGTGAGGCATTGCTAACATTAAGAAACATTTTCTCAGTAAAAGCATCTGTTACCACCTCAGAATTCTTTCTAGCTATTCTATTGTACTGTTGGTTAAAGAAGACTCAATAAAACACTCACCTAGTTTCTCCTCAATGATTTAAGTCTATTTAAATTTTCTGTAGGCAGTCAATGTGGCCTGCTTACTACAGTTCTTTGGGTAAAGCTTTATATATTATATAACTTGATAGATTTAAACTAAATGACAATAGCTAAGTCAGAAGTAGAGTTTAGTCAAATTGTAATTCTTTCAGTACTGTTTTTACTGACCTGTAGTAGATAGTAAATAAACTATATAAAAATTGAGTGCAAAGAACTAAATATATTTGCAGAGCAAAAATGAGCATTCTTATATATTTAGTTCTTTCTTTGGTATATTTTATCATTCTAGTATATTTTATTACTTTGGTATATTTTACCACTTTGATATATTTTACCACTCTGATATATTTTACTCATGCTAAAAATATACTTTCTTGTCATGTGACCTTGTTTGCCTTGCTTTAGTGCTGCACTGTAAAGTCTTATTTTATTAGAGTGTCACACTTATATCTCTTTATGGTTGATTTGTAATATTATTTTTTTCTTCTAAGATCTTTGTCTCTGAAAACACATAAGTAAAGTACTCATTTATGTCATCATCAGAACTCTGACTTTTTTTATAAACAGTATTCTTTAAGTTCATAATATTATTTGTTTCTAAGGCTAATTGTGAGAAGCAGTATAATTATATACACTATGCTAATTATCTTTCATCTTTTTCTTGCAATTACTGCCTCTCTGTTTCTTGTGCTTGCATTATGACATTTAAAGATAAAAAGTGTGCTGAATGCACTCATTGTGATCACAAATGTGAACATACTTTTCATAGTGATGCTGAATAAAATAAACTAAAAAAGTTTAAAAAGAAAATCAAAGACAATTTGATTAAGATTAATAAGAAACTCAGTTGTTTTTTTGTGACTTAAGCTCACCTGTTGAAACATTGAAATTTTCTCAAGAAGTGTGGTTTAAAAATGTTAAATCATAATGCTACTATAATAAATACACTGAATGAAAAAAATTCTCTGTTAGCTGAGAACATTGCTAAGCTTAACCATCTTGCTGATGAAAGTGATTATTGGCATTAAAAGTTATTAACTACTTTTAATAATTTATTAATAAGTTAGCTTTTTTGTAATTTGAGTTCTAGTCTTTGAACTTTCACTAATTTTAATATTTCTTTATCAAATGTTAGCAATTTGTCAAATTCTTGATAAGTTTTTAAATGTTCTCTGAGATATTATACTTTTTTCACTTTACTAGATATTGTGTTTGTCCACTAACTTTTCTCTCATTTAGAATTTTCTCAATTTTGTATTCTTCTTTTATGATTTTGATTTTTTTGTTTTATGTCTAAGTGTTCTGTAGTGCTAGTTCCAATAATGAGATATAAAAATTGAGTGTATTTTTATGCTGTCTAAAAGTTTCAATTTGTAGTTCACTAGTGTTACCACCTCAGAATTCTTTCTAGCTATTTTATTGTATTGTTCATTAAAAAAAACTCAACAGAACACTTTATTTGGTTTCTTCTTAATGATCTAAACTTGCTTAGATTTTGTCCTTAGGCAGTTAATGCAGTCTGCTTACCACAGTTCTTTGAGTAAAACTTTGTGCATTGAGTAACTTAGTGAGTTTTACTGAATGTTGATAGCTAAGTTAAAAGTAGAGCTTAATTAAATTATAATTCTTTTAGTACTATTCTTACTGACCTGTAGTAAATAGTAAATAACAATATGATATTAAGTGCAAAGAACTAAATACATCTGTAGAGTGGAAATAAGCATTTTTATATAATTCATGATTTAGTTCTTTTTCTGTAGTTTTTAGTAGTTTTATATAAACTTCTTTCTGATAGTTTCTGCTAAACTATAATTCTTTAGTCTTTAGTAAACTACTTCTTCATAGTCCTTCATGGACTATTTCTTGTCATGTGATTTTGAACTTTTTTCTTGTCATGTGACTAATCACTCTCTGTTATTATTCTGCAGAGTTTTATCTGTTCTTCTCACATATTTCCACTGCCTGTCTAGTTGGTTCATAACATCACTTTCTCTTTTCAAGGTCTTTGTCTTTGAAAACACACAGACATAAATAAAGCACTTGTTTATGTTATCATCAGAACTTTAACTCTTTTCTGTAAGTAATTCTGCTGTGCTTCATTTGGAGTGTATTGTAATGCTTTCTTGCAAGCTTTCTCATGTTTCCTGCAATTGTTATAAGAAGTGTATAGTTTTTGCTGACCAAATAAATAGTGACAGCTTTATTGTCTTTTTTTCTTGTGACCACTGCTTTCTTTCTTCTGTTTTGTGTGTGGTGTCTGATTCTTAGTTTTTCTTTTGCTTCTTTTGTTTGTGTCATAATTTTCACTATTTTGGTCTTATCATGAATAATCACCAGTGGGACTTGCTTCATAAAGAAGAAGCTTAAGTTGCTTCTGCCTTAATTGCTAAAGATTTCAATATTTGTCTGCTTCAAAAATATGCTGATCAATTGCATGCTGAAATGAGTGTCATTCAAAAATATATCTCTGAAAAGTTATCTAAGCATAAAGTGCTTTATGAATGTCAGTGAGAGCTTCATAATTAAAGTGCTTTTCTTCTCTGTTGTGATTTTAAGGTTATGTCTTAGTCTAATTTTGTTTTTTTGACTGTAGCTGTAGATGATTTTTTTTCTGATTCAGGTTCTGACTTTTAAACTTTCATTAGTCTTAGTATTTCTTCATTAGATGTTGGCAATTCATTAAATTCTTAATGAGTTCTTAAGTGTTCTCTGAGATATTATACTTCTTCCACTTCACTAGGTATTATGTTTGCTCATTGACTTTTCTCTCATCTAAAATTCTTTTAACTTTGTATTCTTCTTCTATAGTTTCAATTTCTTTGTTTTGTGTTTGAGCATTTTGTAGTGCTGGTTCCAATAATGAAATATGAAAAATTAAGTGTATTTTCATGCTGTCTAATAGTTTCAATTTATAGTTCACTAATTTAATTCTTTCTTTGATGATGAGTAGTTTAATTTTCTTACTGTCAAGTTTGCTGCTTAGTTGTTTTGTTTTAATGTTTCTGCATAGCAAGTATATTTTTTTCCTCTCTTTTTAGATTAAATCTTTTCTGATGAGTTTTATTATAGTAAACTGCTATTCTGAGGTTCACAAATTCAATATCTTTCTATAGTTGCTTGTGCAATGTTTGTAGCTGTGTTACTTTCTTTTCTGCTTTGTAGTTTATTTTCTATATTTCCTTTGGTTTGCTGCCAAATTTGAGATTATACTCAAAATTAATATAAAATAGTATTTCTTTGATTGTTGTATTAATTAAATTATTGTATGCAAATTGTGCCATAAGTAGCAGTTCAACTTAATTGCTTTAGTTGTAATTTGTATAGTTCTGTAGATACTGTTTAATTGTCTAATTTATTTTTTTTATTTGTCCATCTGTTTGTAAATGGTAGATTGTGCTAAGTCTATGCTTAATGCCAGTTATGTCCATCAATATCTTCTATAATTTTGATATGAACTGTGAATCTTTGTCTGTTGTAATTCTTTTCAATGTGCTGTGTTTGCTAAACACATATTAAAGTAATAGATATACTATGTCTAAAGCTATTATATCTGTTCTTGTTGGTATAGTGTATATATATTTTATTAATCTATTCACCACTGTGAGAATAGTGTTGTATGTAACTCTGTTCTTCTTTGACTCTGATAGTTGCATAATAAAGTCCATAGTAATTCATTTTTAAAATTGAGTGAGTACTGTAAGCAATTGTAATTCTTCATATAGTAGATGTTTTGTTGCCTTGTTTCTCTGACAAGTGTTACATTTCTTTAAGTATTGATATATTGTTTATTGCATATTTGAAAAATAAAAGTTTTTTGATATCAATTCTTCTGTCTTTTTAATTCCAAAATATTCTCTTGTTGATGGCTTGTAATATTTCTTGATTACTTCTTCTCTTACTGTAAATGATACATATATCAATTTATTGTAGTAAATCAATTTATTGTCTTCTGTTATTTTGTCAGTCTTTTCTTTGATTATTTTGAAGTTTTTATCTTTTGCAATTTCTTATCTGATAATCTGTATTAATTTCTCATCTTGACTCTTAATAGTTATTGTCACTGCTAATGTCATTGTCTGCTTGTTGTATGTTATTATTTCATTCTTCTGAAATTTCAATAACACTAGTTCTGGTTCAAGAACTTTTTTTTTATAATTTAATTATTTGCTAAGTGCATCTGTTTACTTATTTTGCTTTTTACTGCAATGTTCAATCTTGAAATTGTAGTTCATTAATATCTTTGCTCATCTTGCTTATTTTCATATTAACACTTTAGTTGTTATAAAATAAGTAAAATTCTTATAATCTGTGATCACTTTAATTATGTGCTTAGCTTCTTTGAGATATATTCTCCACTGTTGAAATGCTATCACTATAGTTAACAATTTCTTATTGTGAATCTTATAATTAAGTTCTGCTATCTTGAGTAATATGCTACTGAGTGTAGTTTTTCATTGTCATTTGGCTGTGACATAACTGCTTCAATTACATAGTCTGATGTGTTAATCTCAATAATCATTTCCTTCACTGAATTGTGTTGTTTAATCACTAATGTTATTGTTATTTTTATCTTTATTTCTTTGAATGCTTTCTGTTCTGTTTTTGTCTATTGAAACTTTTTCTTCTTCTTTAAAAGATTAAATAATAGTTTTATGATATTTGTGTATTGTTCAATGTATTATCTGTAGTAGTTCATCATTCTAATGAATGCTTATAATTCTTGTAAATTTGTTAATACTAGCCAATCTCTAATTGCCTGAATTTTTAGTTAATTTGTTTATATCTCTTCTTGGGTAATTTGATGTTTTAGGAAATTTGTTTTCTGCACATGAAATTTGCACTTCTTTAGCTTGAGTTGTAGCTTTGCTAGTTGTAGTTTTTATAGTATTATTCTGATGTGTCTGACATGATCTTTAAAGCTTTTGGAGAATATTAAAATGTCATTCAAATAAGCTATAACAAAGTCAAATTGATACTCATCTAGTACTAAATTGATAAATCTCTGAAATATTGCTAGTGTGTTTGTCAATTCAAAAAACATAATTTTGTACTAATAGTGTTTAAACTTGGTTCTAAATGCTGTTTTTCATTCATCTCTAAGTTTAATTTATATCTAGTTGTATGCATCTGCAACATTGAATTTTGTAAATCATTTCACTTTTTATACTGCATCTTGTATCTCTGTGATTAACAATAATAAATATTTGTCTTTGATTATAATTTTGTTTAGCTATCTATAGTTAATACAGAATTGTAATTCACTGTTCTTTTTTGGCACAAATAACACTGAGTATTTTGCTAATGATGTTGTTAATTCAATGTAATTTTGTCTTAATTTGTCATTAATGTATTTTTTTGCAACTTTTGCTTCTCTTTCTGACATTGGGTAAATTGGTTTGCATGTTAATTTCTTCTCTTTCATTAAAGATATTTTATGATCAAATGATTTATAGTTTAGCAATTCTTTATTGATACTAAAATTAAAGAGATTTTTGAATTACTTATACTTCTTCAAAATTGTTGGTTTTGTTGCTTTTTGTGCTTCTTTTTTGCTCACTGTGGTGTCATATAGTGTCTGACTATGCTGCCTTTTTTGAGTTTGCATGTCTCTTTGCATAGTCTCATTCATTGACTTGCTGTCTATAGACTTTCTAGGCTTTGTTTGTCTCTTTGTTTTAGAGCCACTAATTGTTTTTCTCAACTCAATCTCTTTTATGACTGACTTTATTTTGCTTTTGATTCAACTCTTTGAGGCCTGTGAGTGGTTTTGTTTTAGTTTTATTTTGCATATACATCTTGTGAACTGTATTTTGTTGTATGTTTAATCAATTTTTGAATTGTACTACTTTAGTCATGATACTCTAAGTACTACATTGTATTCTTCAACTTTGATTACATCAAAGTTAAGTAATTTTAAATAGTTCTGAACTAAGACTAATATTAATTCTATCTTTGTGATTAGAAACTATCTTAAATCTTCTCTATTGAGTTTTAAAATTGATACTAGCTGTTGTTTGGCTCTTTTTAAAATTTGTAACTTCTTTATGAATTCTAAATTCATAAAGTTTTTTATGGCTTCTGAGTCAACTAGCACTCTAGCTGGCTGGCTTATAATCTTAGCCTGTATTTTAATGTGTTGGCCTCTGGCTATTGCTGCCATTTGATGTTGCTACTTTTATTATTGTCTTCTGGTTTAATTTTTTTGTGAGAAATATACACTGCTGACCTTCATATTATAGTGCCTTATGCAATAGTTGTTATAATATGCTGTTCAATGCATACTTTGATGTTGTAAGTGTTTTTGATACTTTATATATATATGTTCTGGCTTATCACAGTAAGCTAATATTTCTCTCTGTGAGAAATTCTCTTGAGTCTCAGTTTGATAAGTTTTTTATTCATGACTATTCTTATCTGAGTTTAGCAAAGTGAAATCTATTACTTGCATCTCAGCCTTAGTTGCTTCATTGTCTGGTTTTTCTTTAGTCTTAAGCAATTTTCACTTGCTTTCTGATTTCTTAAGTGTTTCATTGGCTTTGTGCCATTCTTCAGTGATGAAATCTTTGTTATTTTTTATTAGTTCTTTGTAAATCTGTTGCATGCTTTGTCTTTGTGCATATTATTTGATAATTTTATTGTCTAAGTTGTTTTGCTCTGCTGTTTTCTTTATTTAGTGTTATTGTTTTTTTTTCTTTTGTATTGCTTAATACTTATAATTTAATTTACAATCATTTTGACATTTTCTAAAGCATTGCTTATGTCTTTATCTGATTCTATTGCTGCCATCTTCACTGTGTTGATAATGGTCTTAACTGTGAAGTTTATTTTAGTTCTCATGTATCTCATAATTTGTTGCTCTTTGGTGCTGTTATCATGGCTAGGTTCTTTAAGTGTGTTATCACTCTAGAATTTTTTCTAGCTATTCTATTGTACTGTTTGTTAGGGAAGGCTCAATGAAACACTTTACTTGATTTCTCCTCAATGACCTAAACCTGCTTAGGTCTTGTTTGTAAATAGTTGATGTAGTCTGCTTACCACAGTCTGTTAAGTAAGACTTTGTATGTCAGGTAACTTAGTGAGTTTTAACTAAATAACAATAGCTAAGTCAGAAGTAAAGTCTAATTGAATTATAATTTTTTCAGTACTGTTCTTACTGACTTATAGTAGATAGTAAATAAAATAATCAGATTGAATGCAAAAAACTAAATACATCTGCTGAGTGAGAATGAGCTCTTTTATATATTCAGTTCTTCTGTTGATATATCTTCTCCTGGTATAACTCTCTCAGTAAATATACTGTAGTATATCTATCTTGGTATATTTATTATAGCTTCTTCTACTGCTAAGAATATACTTTCTTGTCATGTGACTTTGTCTGTCTTGCTCTAGTGCTGTACTATAAAGTCTCATCTTATCAGAGTGTCACAGTTGTGCTTTTTCATAGTTGGTTTGTAACATTACTTTCTTCTTCTAAGGTTTTTATTTTTAAAAACATATAAGTAGAGTACTTACTCATGTCACCACTGGGATTCTGACTCTTTTCTGTAAGTAATCTTTTTTAAGCCTGTTATATTGTCTGTTTTTAAGGCTAATTGTGAGTGTCAGTATAACTGTATGTGTCACAGCAGTTATCACTCATCTTTTCCATGCAATTGTTGTCTTTCTCTCACTTGTTCTTGCATTATGACTTCCCAGAATAAAAAGTGTGCTGAGTGCACTTGTTGTGGTCACAAATGTGAACATTCTCTTCATAGTGAGAAAAAATAAAATGAGCTTAAGTGTGTGAAGTCTAAGCTTTAAGAAAAGCTTTCTGCTACCAACCTCAAACTTCAACAGCTGCAATCTCAGCTGAATTCAGCCTTTGCTAAGCATGCTCATCTTTGTTGTCAACAAAAGTTTCTGAAAGAGTGTAGTTTAAAAATGTTGAATTATGATGCTTTTGTGATGAATGCATTAAATGAAGAAAACTCTCTGTTGGCTAAAAATATTGCTGAGCTTGATTGCTTTGCCAATGAAAGTAATCATCAGTGTCAAGAGTTATCAGCTACTTTTGATAATTTATTAATAAGTTAACTTCTTTGTGACCTGAGTTTCAGTTTCTGAACTTCTGCTAGTCTCAATATTCTCTCATCAGGTGTTGACAGTTTATTAAGTTCTTGATAGATTCTCAAGTGTTTTTCAAAATATTATATTCTTTTCACTTCACTAGATATTGCATTTGTCCATTGACTTTTCTTTCATCTAGAATTCTCTCAACTTTATATTCTTCTTCTGTGGTTTCAATTTCTTCATTTTATGTCTAAGTGTTCTGTGGTGCTGGTTTCAATAATGAGATATAAAAAATCAGGTGTATTTTCATACTGTCTGATAGTTTTAATTTATAATTCACCAGTCTGATTTTCTCTTTGATAATGAATGGTTCAATTTTCTTGCTGTCAAGTTTGCTGCTTAATTGTTTTGTCTTAATGTTTCTGCATCACAAGTATACTTTTTTCTCTCTTTTTAGATTAGATTCTCTCTGGTAGGTTTTGTTGTAGTAAACTGCCATTCTGAGGTTTGCAAATTCAATATCTTTCTGTAGTTGCTCATGCAATGTTTGTAGCTGTGTCACTGTTATCACCTTAGGATTCTTTTTAGCTATTCTATTGTACTGTTTGTTAGGGAAGGCTCAATAGAACATTTTATCTAGTTTTTTCTTGATGACCTAAACCTGCTTAAATTTTGTCCATAGATAGTTGATGCAGCCTGCTTATCATAGTCTATTAAGTAAGGCTTTGTATGTTGAGTAACTCAGTGAGTCTCAACTGAATAACAATAGCTAAGTTAGAAGTAGAGTTTGATTGAATTATAATTCTTTTAGTACTATTCTTACTGATCTGTAGTAGATAGTAAATAATATAATTAGATTGAATGTGAAAAACTAAATACATCTGCTGAACTGAAATGAGCATTCTTATATATTCTATGATTTAGTTTTTTTTTTTATGATTTTTTATAGTCTCATATGGACTTTCTTTCTGTAGTTTTTACTAAACTATCTTCTTATAATCTTTTGTGGACTATTTCTTATCATGTGATATTGGACTCATTTATCATCATATGACCTTGGTGTCTATTTTACTCTAGTGCTGTGCTATAGAGTCTTATCTTATTGAAGTGTCACAGTTGTGCCTCTCCATGATTGGTTTGTAACATTACTTTCTTCTTTTCAAAATCTTTGTCCTTGAAGACACATAAGTAAAGTGCTTGCTCTTATCATCATTAAAACTCTAATTCATTTGCTGTAAGTGATTCTGTTGTGCCTTGTCTTAGGTGTCATTATGATGTCTTTTTGCAAACTTTCTTAAGTTTTGTGTAATTGTCATAGAGAATATATGGTTCTTGCTGACTGTATAGACAGTAATGATTTTATTGTTTCTTTTCTCTGCAATCACTGTTTTTTGTCATCTATTCTGTGTGTGGTGTTCAATTCTCAGTTCTCATCTTGCTCTTCCTGTCTATGTCACAACTTCCATTGCTTTAGTCTCATCATGAATAATTACTAGTGAAATTCACTTTGTAAAGAAGAAGCCTAAGTTGCTTTCATCTTGATTGTTAAAAATTTCAATATTCATCTGCTTTAAAAACATGCTAATCAATTACATGCTGAAATAAGTGTTATTTAAAAATGTATATCTGAAAAGTTATCTGAGCATGAAGTGCTTTGTGAACATTAATGAAAGCTTTGTAATCAAAGTGCTTTTCTTCTTCACTGTGATTCTGAGGCTATTTCTCCATTTAATTCTGTTTTTCTAGCTTTGGTTGTAAATGATTCTCTTTCTGATTTGGATTCTGATTTCTAGACTTTTGTCAGTCTTGATATGCCTTCATCAGATGCTGGCAATTTGTCAAATTTTTAACTGGTTCTCAAGTGTTTTCTGAGGTATTATATTTCTTCCACTGTACTAGATATTGTGTTTGTCCATTGATTTTTCTCTTGTCTAGAATTCTTTCAACTTTGTATTCTTCTTCTGTAGTTTCAATCTCTTCATTCTGTGTCTGAGCACTCTGTGATGCTGGTTCCAATAATGAGATATGAAAAATTGAGTGTATCTTCATGCTGTCTGGTAGTTTCAATTTGTAGTTCACTAGTTCAATTTTCTCTTCAATAATGAACAATTTAATTTTCTTGCTGTTAAGTTTGCTGCTTAATTGTTTTGTCTTGATGTTTCTGCATAGCAAGTATACTTTTTTTTCTCTTTTTAGATTAAATCTCTTCTGGTGAGTTTTATTGTAATAAACTGCTATTCTAAGGTTCACAAATTCAATATTTTTCTGTAGTTGCTTATGCAGTGTTTGTAGCTATGTCACTTTCTTTTCTGCTTTGTAGTTCATTTCTTATGTTTCCTTTGGTTCACTGCCAAATTTGAGATTATACTCAAAATTGGTATAAAACAGTGTTTTCTTGGTTGTTGCATTAATTAAATTGTTGTATGCAAATTGTGCCATGGATAGTAGTTCAACTCAATTGCTTTGATTATAATTCATGTAGTTTTGTAAATACTGCTCAATTGTCTAATTCATTCTTTTCATTTGTTCATCTGTTTGTGAATGATAGGCTATGCTAAGTCTATGCTCAATGCTAGTTATATTCATCAACATTTTTCATAATTTTGATGTGAACTATGAATCTCTGTCTGTTATAATTCTCTTTGGTGTGCTGTGTTTGCTAAACACATATTAAAGTAGTAGATATGCTGTTTCTGAGGCTGTTGTGTTTGTTCTTGTTGATATAGCATATGTATATTTCATCAATTTATTCACCACTGTGAGAATAATGTTGTATGTAACTTCATTCTTCTTTAACTCTGGTAGTTGTGTAATAAAGTCCATGATAATTCATTCTCAAGGTTGAGTAAGTACTGCAAGTGATTGTAATTCTCTATATGATAAATGTTTCACTGTTTTGTTTCTCTGACAAGTGTTACATTCTTTCAAGTATTGGTATATTGTCCATCACATGTTTGAAAAATAAAAGTTTCTTAATATTAATTCTTTTGTCTTTTCAGTTTCAAAATGTTCTTTCATTGGTGGCTTATAATATCTCTTAATCACTTTCTCTCTTGTTGTAAACAGTATGTATATTAATCTGTTGTAGTAAATTAATCTGTTATTTTTTATCATCTTGTCAGTTTTTTTCTTGATCATTTTGAGATTCTCATTTTTTGCAATTTTCTATCTGATAATCTGTATCAGTTCCTCATCTTAACTTTTAATAGTCATTGTCACTGTTAATGTTGCTGTTTGTTTGTTGTACATTATTATTTTATTCTTCTGAAATTTCAATAGTGCTGGTTCTAGTTCAAGAACTTTTTTCTTGTGGTTTGATTGTTTGCTAAGTATATCTGCTTGTTTATTTTGCTCTTCACTGCAATGTTCAATTTTGAAGTTGTAATTCACCAATATCTCTGCCCATCTTGCTTGTCTTCATATTAACACTTTAGTTGTTGTGAAGTAAGTAAGATTCTTGTGATTAATAATTACTTTGATTGTATGCTTAGCTCTTTTGAAATATACTCTTTACTGCTGAAATGCTGTCACTATGGCCAACAATTTCTTGTTGTGAATTTTATAATTGAGTTCTGCTGATATCATCTTTCTTAAGTAATATGCCACTAAGTGTAGCCTTTCATTGTCATCTGGCTGTGACATCACTGCTTCAATTACATAGTTTGATGCATTAGTCTCAATAATTGTTTTCTTCACTGAATTGTGCTGTTTGATCACTAATATTATTATTATTTTCATCTTTATTTCTTTGAATGCTTTCTGTTCTGTTTTTGTCCATTGAAACTCTTTCTTCTTCTTCAAAAGATCAAATAGTGGTCTCATAATATTTGTGTATTGTCCAATGTATTGTCTGTAGTAGTTCATCATTCCAATGAATGCTTGTAATTCTTATAAATTTGTTAGTATTAGCCAATTTCTAATTGCCTGAATCTTTAGTTAATCTATTTGTATTTCTTCTTGAGTAATTTGATGTCTTAGAAAGTCTGTCTTCTAAACATGAAATTCACACTTCTTTAACTTAAGTTGTAGCTTTGCTAGTTGCAGTCTTTATAGTATCATTCTGATGTGTCTAACATAATCTTTGAGGCTCTTGGAGAATATTAAAATGTCATTCAAATAAGCTATAACAAAATCAAATTGATACTCATCTAGTACTGAATCAATAAATCTCTGAAACATTGCTGATGTGTTCATCAATTCAAAAGGCATGATCTTGTACTGATAGTGTTTAAACTTGATTCTAAATGCTATTTTTCATTTGTCTTCAGGTTTGATTTGTATTTAGTTATATGCATCTGCAACATCAAATTTTGTAAATCATTTCACTTCTCATACTGTGTCTTGTATCTCTGTGATCAATGGTAATGAGTATTTGTCTTTGATTGTAATTTTGTTCAGCTGCCTGTAGTCAATACAAAATTGTAAATCACTGTCTTTTTTTAACACAAATAACACTAGATATCCTGCTGATGATGTCACTAGTTCAATGTAACTTTATCTCAATTTGTTGTCAATGTATTTTTTTGCAACTTTTGCTTCTCTTTCTGACATCAGGTAAATTAGTTTACATGTTGATTTCTTTTCTTTCATTAAGAGTATCTTGTGATTAAATAATTTGTGGTCTGGCAATTCTTCATTGATACTAAGATTAAAGAGATTCTTGAATTGCTCATACTTATTTGAAATTGTTGGTTTTGTTGTTTCTTGTACTTCTCTTTTACTCACTGTGGTGCTGTATAGTGTCTGACTATGCTGCCTCTCTTAAGTTTGCATGTCTCTTTGTGTAATCTCACTCATCAACTCACTGTTTATAGGCTTTCTAGGCTCTGTCTGTCTCTTTGTTCTAAAGCTACTAATTGTTCTTCTTAACTTAGTCTCTTTTGTGGCTGACTTTATCTCACTTCTTACCTGACTCTCTGAGGCCTGTGAGTGGTCTTGTTTTGGTCTTATTCCACATGTACATTGTGTGAACTGTATTTTGTTATGTGTTCAGTCAATCTCTGAGTTATGTTGCTTTAGCCATAGTATTTCAAGTATCACATCATATTCTCCAACTTTGATCATATCAAAGTTGAGTAACTCCAAATGATTTTG
The DNA here is from genome assembly GCA_029606305.1 of Paecilomyces fulvus. Lineage (NCBI taxonomy): Eukaryota > Fungi > Ascomycota > Eurotiomycetes > Eurotiales > Thermoascaceae > Paecilomyces > Paecilomyces fulvus. The sequence goes on from JAPVCG010000038.1 coordinate 222,534, forward strand.
AATTGAGACTGGTATCAATTCTATCTCTGTGGTCAGAAATCATCTTAAATCTTCTTCATTGAGTTCTGAAATCAATACTGACTGTTGTTTGGCTATTTTTAAAATCTGTAGCCTCTTCATGAATTCTGAATTCATAAAGTTTTTTGTGGCTTCTGAGTCAACTAGCACTCTAGCTAGCTAGCCCATAATCTTAGTCTGTATTTTGACATGTCAGCCTCTGGCTATTGCTGTCATCTGATGTTATTATTCTCATTGTCATCTTCTGGTTTAATTTTTTTGTGAAAAATATGCACTGCTGACCTTCACACCATAGTGTCTTATGCAATAGTCATCATAACATGCTGTTTAATGTATGTTTTTATGCTGTGAGTGTCTCTAATATTCTATGCATGTATATTCTGGCTTATCACAGTAAGCTAATATTTCTCTCTGTGAGAAATTCTCTTGGGTCTCAGTCTAATGAGTCTTTTGCTCATGACTATTCTCATCTAAATTTAACAAAGTGAGATCTATCACTTGCATTTCAGTCTCAGTTGTCTTATTGTCTGGTTTTTCTTCAGTTCCAAGTAATTTTCTCTTGCTTTCTGATTTCTCAGATGTTTCACTGACTTTGTGCCATTCTTCAGTGGTGAAATTCTTATTGTTCTTCATTAGTTCTTTATAAATCTGTTGCATGCTTTGTTCTTGTGCATATCATCTGATGATTTTATTGTTTGAGTCATCTTGCTCTGCTGTTTTCTTCATTTAATGTTGTTGTTTCTCTTTTCTTCTGTATTGCTTGATACTTGTGATTTGGTTCACAATTATCTTGATGTCTTTTAAAGTATCACTTATGTCTTCATCTGATTTTATTGCTATTATCTTTACTGCATCAATGATGATTTCAACTGTGAAGTCTATTTCAGTTCTCATGCACCTCACAATTTGTTGCTTTTTGGTGCTGTTATTGTGGCTGAGTTCTTCAGGTGTTTTTTAAAATATTTTATTTATTTCATCTTCAATTTGTGTTATGATTTTGTGTGGTCTTGTTGTCTTTTTGAGCATTTTAATTGGTTTTCAATTTTTTTCTTTGTATTCTGAATGCTGTAACTCTTTATATTATGCTCATTCTTAGCTTTTGAGTTTGTCATTAAAGTTGATCTCTGAAAAGTCATTGTCACTGATTTCATTGCTTGTTGTGTTAAGTCATTGTGTCTTTTTCTTGAGTGATTTGCAGTGTTTAGCTATATGTTCTTTCTTCTGGCAGTTATAGCATATGATTTTTTTCTTTTGCTTGTTCTCTAGTTTAGTCTTGGCCTTGTCTTTCTGTTGTGTTGCATTTAATTCTATTGGTTATAGCTCATAAAAATTTACTTTAGATTCTCTTTGTCATTGTTCTTGGTTAGTGTATTGTGGATGTCATGTAGACTGTCCATCATTTCTTCATTGTTTTGCTTATTGCTTAGCTAACTTTCTTTCATAAATTCTGTTGTTAATTTGTATAAATCATTCAATTAATTTATCAATGTTAGTGAGTAGTTCTTCTCTGGCTAGTTCATTCTGGACTTTCTCTCTTAGTTCTTATTCATATGTCATAATCTACACTTTGTTTTCTCATTGCAAGTAAAACATAATCTGTTGATACTATGTTGTATATTATCTAGCTGATTCAGTCTATCAAAGTCATCACAGTTTCTATTTTATGACTTTAGTCTGATTGATTATTTCAAAGACCTTATTTAATTTTATGGCAAAATCTATGTATTCACTGAATACTCACTTGATGATTTCATCTTAATTTTTTTCATTGTCTCAGTTTTCTTTTCTGTTCTTTATGATAGAGTTAATTCAATCAAATGCTAATTCTCTTATATAGAATATTACCAGCATAATCTTATTGTAATCTCTGGTGATTCTCATTATTTTAAAATATAATTCAAGCTGAGTGAGGAATGCCTGTAAACAATGAGATTGTCCATCAAATAATTTGAGTTTCAGTGGTTTGAGTTGAGTTATAGTAGTCTGTTGTGCACATTGTGGTTTATTAAGTTTTTAAATTATTTCTTGAAGCTGTTTAAGTCTTTCTTCAATGCTTTTTGTATTGTTCTTCTATATCATTGTGCACAACTGTTTAATTTCTTTCATCAATTTTGAATTGTTTAGTTCATCATTGTCTTCAGGTGTTGTCACTGATGGTGGCTGTGTTGAGATCATTGATTTTGCAACTGATTGCTTTTCTACTATCTTGAATGCTGACATAATGACTTGCTGTTTTTGATTATAATACTTGAGTCTTTAGTAACAGAGTCAAAGGCATTCAATGTGTTACCACCTCAGAATTTTTTTTAGCTATTCTATTATACTGTTTGTTAGAGAAAGCTTAACAGAACACTTTATCTAGTTTCTTCTCAATGACCTAAACTTGCTTAGATCTTGTCTGTAGGCAGTTAATGCAGTCTGTTTACCACAGTCTGTCAGGTAAGGCTTCATATGTCAGGTAACTTGATGAGTCTCAACTGAATAACAATAGCTAAGTCAGAAGTAAAGCCTGGTTAAATTATAATTTTTTTAGTACTGTTTTTACTGACCTGTAGTAGATAGTAAATAAAATAATCAGATTGAATGTAAAAAACTAAATACATCTGCTAAGTGGGAATGAGCTCTCTTATATATTCAGTTCTTCCATTGATATATCTTTTTCTGGTATAACTCTCTCAGTAAATATACCATAATATATTTATCTTGGTATATTTACTATAGCTTCTTCTACCACCAAGAATATACTTTCTTATCACATGATTTTGTCTGCCTTGCTTTAGTGCTGTGCTGTAGAGTCTCATCTTATCAGAGTGTCACAGTTGTGCCCCTTCATAGTTGGTTTGTAACAAAGTATCTTTTGAAATACTTCATTTATTTCATCTTCAATTTGTGTCATGATTTTGTGTGGTCTCATTGTTTCTTTGAGTGTCTCAATTGATTCTCAGTTTCTTTTTTCATATTTTGAATGCTATAACTCTTTATATTGTGCTCATTCTTGGCTTTTGAGTTTATTACTAAAGTTGATCTCTGAAAAGTTATCATCACTAATTTTGTTGCTTGTTGTGTTAAGTTATTATGTCTCTTTCTTGAGTAATTTGCAGTGTTTAACTATATACTCTTTCTTCTGGCAGTTATAGCATATAATCTTTTTCTTTTGCTTGTTCTTTAGCTTAATTTTAGCTTTATCTTTCTGTTGTGTTGTATTCAATTTCATTGATCATAATCTGTAAGAATTCACTTTAAATTTTTTTTGCTGTTGTTCTTGATTGATGCACTATAAATGCTATATAAACTGTTCATCATTTCTCTACTGTCTCACTTGTTGCTTGGCCAACTTTCTTTTATAAATTCTGTTGTTGATTTGTATGGATCATTTAATTAACTTGTCAATGTTGGTAATTAGTTTTTTTTTAGCTAATTTGTTTTAGACTTTCTTTTTTAGTCTTTGTTTATAAGTTATAACTTGCATCTTGTTTTCTCATTGCAAGTGAAACATAATTTGTTAGTACTGTGTTGTATACTGTCTGACTAATTTAGTCTATTGAAGTTGTTGTAGTTTTTGTTTCATGACTTTGGTCTAATTAATCACTTTAAAGATCTTATTTAATTCTGTGGTGAAATCTATGTATCTGCTGAATACTTACTTGATAATTTTATCTTGATTTTCTTTATTATCTTAGTTTTCTTTTCTGTTCTTTATAATGGGGTTAATTTAATCAAATGCTAATTCTCTCATATAGAATATTACTAGCATGATCTTGTTGTAATCTCTGATGATTTTTGTCATTTTGAAATACAATTTAAGCTGAGTGAGAAATGCTTGTAAATAGCAAGATTATTCATTAAATGATTTAAATTTTGATGATTTGAATTAAGTTGTAATAATCTATTATATGTGTTGCAGTTTATCAAGTTTTTGAATTATTTTTTAAAGCTGTTTAAGTCTTTTTTCAATATTTTTTGTATTGTTCTTCTGTATCATTGTGCATAACTGTTCAATCTCTTTCATTAATTTCAAATTGTTTAGTTTATCATTATCTTCAGATGTTGTCACTGGTGGTAGCTGTGCTGAAGTTGCTAGTCTCACAGCTAGTTGCTTTTCTATATTCTTAAATGCTGACATGATAACTGTTTATTTCTTAGTTATAATACTTAAGCCTTTGGTAACAGAGTCAAGAGTACTCAATGTGTTACCACCTTAGAATTTTTTCTAGCTATTTTATTGTACTGTTTGTTAAAAAAGGCTCAATAGAACACTTTATTTAATTTCTTCTCAATGATTTAAATCTGCTTAGATTTTGTTTTTAAGCAGTCAATGCAGCCTACTTACTACAGTTCTTTAGATAAAGCTTTGTGTGTTAGGTAACTCAGTAAGTCTCACTGAATGTCAATAGCTAAGTTAGAAATAAAGCTTCATCAGATTATAATTTTTTTAGTACTATTCTTATTAATCTGTAGTAAATAGTAAATAACAATATAATATTGAATGCAAAGAACTAAATACATCTGTAGAGTGGGAATGAGCATTTTTATATAATTCATGATTTAGTCTTTTTTTTGTAGTTCTTAGTAGTTCTATATAAACTTCTTTCTGGTAGTTTCTGCTGAACTACAATTTCTTAGTCTCTAGTAAACTACTTCTTTATAGTCCTTCATGAACTATTTCTTGTCACATGATTTTGGACTTTTTTTTGTCATGTGACTAATCACTCTCTGTTGTCATTTTGCAGAGTTTCATCTGTTCTTCTCATGTATTTTCACTGCCTGTCTGGTTGGTCTGTAACAACTAGTTTAATTTTCTCTTTGATAATAAATAATCTAATTTTCTTGCTGTCAAGTTTGCTGCTTGATTGTTTTATTTTAATATTTTTATATATTAAATATACTTTCTTTTCTCTTTTTAGATTAAGTCTTTTCTGATAAGTTTTATTGTAGTATGTTGCCATTCTGAAATTTGTAAATTCAATATTTTTCTATAGTTGCTTGTGCAATGTTTGTAATTGTGTAACTTTTTTCTCTGCTTTGTAGTTGACTTCTTGTGTTTTTTTTTGGTTCATTGCCAAATTTAAAATTATACTCAAAATTGATATAAAATAGTGTCTTTTTAATTGTTATGTTAATTAAGTTGTTGTATGCAAATTATGTTATAAGTAACAGTTCAACTCAATTACTTTAATTGTAGTTTATATAATTTCACAAATATTATTTAATCATCCGATTTATTTTTTCAATTTGTTTATCTGTCTGTGAATAATAAGCTGTGCTGAGTCTATGCTTAATGCTAATTATATTTATTAATGTCTTTTATAATTTCAATGTAAACTGTAAATCTCTGTCTGTTGTAATTTTCTTCAGTGTGCTATGTTCACTAAACACATATTGAAGTAGTAGATATATTATGTCAATAGCTGTTACATTTGTTCTCATTGATATTGCATATGTGTATTTCATTAGTTTATTCACCACTGTGAGAATAATGTTATGTGTAATTCTATTCATTTTGAATTCTGATAATTATGTAATAAAGTCCATAATGATTCATTCTTATAGGCAAATAAATATTGCAAGTGATTATAATTCTCTGTATGATAAATGTTTTGCTATCTTATTTCTTTAACAAGTGTTGTATTTCTTAAGATATTAGTATATTGTTTGTTGCATATTTAAAAAGTAAAAATTTCTCAATATTAATTCTTCAGTTTTTTCAACTTCAAAATGTTCTTTTGTCAATGGTTTATAATATTTTCTAATCACTTCTTCTCTGGCTGTAAATGGTACATATATTAATCTATAATAGTAAATTAGTTTATTTTCTTTTATAATTTTGTTAGTCTTTTTCTTGATCAATTTAAGATTTTTATTTTTTGTAATTTTTCATTAAATAATCTATATTAGTTTATTGTCTTGACTTTTGATAGTTATTGTTGCTGCTAATGTTGCTGTTTAATTGTTGTATATCATTATTTCATTTTTCTGAAATTTTAATAGTGCTGATTCTGATTTAAAAACTTCTTCTTTGTAATTTAATTATCTGCTGAGTGTGTTTATTTACTTGTTTTATTCTTCACTGCAATGCTCAATTGTGAAGTTGTAATTTGCTAATATTTCTACTCATCTTGCTTGTCTTTGTGTCAATACTTTGATTGTTGTGAAGTAAATAAAGTTTTTGTAATTTATGATTACTTTGATTATGTGCTTAGCTTCTTTAAAATATACTCTTCACTGTTGAAACACTATCATTATGGCTAACAATTTCTTGTTGTGAATTTCATAGTTGAGTTCTGCTAATATTATTTTTCTTAAATAATATGCTACCAGATGTAGTTTTTTATTGTCATTTGGCTATGACATAATCACTTCAATTGCATAGTCTGATGTGTTAATCTTAATAATTGTTTTTTTCTTTAGATTGTGTTGTTTAATTATTGATATTGTTGTTATTTTTATCTTGATTTCTTTAAATGCTTTTTGTTATATTTCTGTCTATTAAAACTTTTTTTTCTTCTTCAATAGATCAAATAGTGGTTTTATAATATTTGTGTATCATTTAATGTATTGTCTGTAATAGTTTATCATTTCAATAAATGCCTGTAATTTTTATAGATTTGTTAATACTGGTCAATCTCTAATTGCCTAAATTTTTAGTTAATTTGTTTGTATTTTTTTCTAAGTAATCTAATGTTTTAGAAAATTTGTTTTCTGAATATGAAATTTGCATTTCTTTAACTTGAGTTGTAGCTTTGCTAGTTGTAGTTTTTGTAGTATCATTCTGACATGTCTGACATAATTTTTAAAGCTTTTGGAGAATACTAAAATGTCATTCAAATATGCAATTATGAAGTCAAATTAATACTTGTCTAGTACTAAATTAATAAATCTTTAAAATGTCACTAGTGCATTTGTCAATTTAAATGGCATAATTTTATACTGGTAATGTTCAAACTTGGTTCTAAATACTATTTTTTATTTGTCTTTAGATTTGATCTATATTTAATTATATATGTCTGCAACATTAAATTTTGTAAACTATTTTGCTTTTTATACCACATCTTGTATTTTGATGATCAATAATAATGAGTATTTGTTCTTGATTGTAATTTTATTCAACTGTCTGTAATTGATATAAAATTATAGTTCAGTGTTTTTCTTTGGCATAAATAATATTAGGTATTCTGCTGATAATGTCACTAGTTCAATATAATTTCATCTCAATTTATTGTCAATGTATTTTTTTGCAATTTTTGCTTTTCTCTTTGACATCAGATAAATTAGTTTGCATGTTAGTTTCTTTTCTTTTATTAGAAGTATTTTGTAGTTAAATGGTTTGTGGTTTGGTAATCTTTTATTGATGCTAAAATTAAAGAGATTTTAGAATTACTTATACTCTTTTGAAATTGTTGATTTTGTTATTTTTTGTGATTCTTTTTTATTTATTGCAGTGCTGTATAGTGCTTAACTATGTTGTTTTTTTTGAGTTTGCATGTTTTTCTATGTAGTCTCACTTATTGACTTGCTTTTTGTAGATTTTTCAGAATTTTTCTGTCTTTTCAACTTAAAGCTATTAATTGTTTCTCTTAACTTAGTCTTTTTTATAGCTGACTTTATCTCATCTACTCAACTTTCAGAGGCCTGGAAATGGTTTTGTTTTGGCTTTATTTCACACATACATTTTGTGAATTGTATTTTATTATGTGTTTAATTAATTTTTAAATTGTGTTATCTCAGTCATAGTACTTCAAATACCACATTGTACTTTTCAACTTTGGTTACATTAAAGTTGAGTAACTTTAAATAGTTTTGAACTGAGACTAATATCATTTCTATCTTTATGATCAAGAACTATTTTAAGTTTTCTTTATTAAGTTCTGAAATTAATACTGGCTGCTGCTTTAATTTTTCTAACAGCTATAACTTCTTCATAAATTCTGAATTTATAAAGTTTTCTATGGCTTTTAAGTCAACTAGCACTTTAGCTGGCTGGCTCATAATTTTAGCCTGTATTTTAATGTGTTGGCCTTTGGCTGTCACTGTCATTTGATGTTGCTATTTTTGTTGTTATTTTTTAGTTTAGTTTTTTTATGGAAAATATGCATTGTTGATTTTTGCACTGTAGTGCATTAAACAATAGTTTTTATAACATGCTATTTAATGCATGATTTAGTGCTATAAATGTTCTTAATACTTTACACATATACATTTTGGCTTATCATAATAAGCTAGTGTTTCTTTCTGTGAGAAATTCATTTAAGTCTTAGTCTGTTAAGCTTTTTACTTACAGCTGCATTTATCTGAGTTTAGCAAAGTAAGATCTGTCACTTGCATTTTAGTCTCAGTTGCTTTATTACCTGGTTTTCTGTTGGTTTCAAATAATTATTTATTACCTTCTGGCTTCTTAGGTGGTTTATTGGTTTTATGCTATTCTTCTAGTTCTGGTTTAGTTAAATTCTTTTGTGAAACTACTGTAACTGTCTTTTCAATTTCATTATTTGGTAGTATTGTTTATTGCTTCATAAATTGCTTTACTATCTCAGATGTTTTCTGAATCTCTTATAAATGCTTGTTAATCTTATTCTGTATTTTTTATACTGTCTCTGGCAATTTAAATGCTTGTCCAGCTTGTTCAGTCTTTAAAGAAACTATATTTTTGTCACTGTCATTTCAAGTCATTTCTTTATATTGCATTCATCTCTAGCTTTTAAAAACTTCATTATAGTTGATTTCTGGCATTTCTTCATTTGTCACCTTTAACTTTTGTCTTTGTTTCTTTAATTTTTTGCAGTCTTTTACATAATGTTTTTTTTAATTGTAGTTGTAGCATTTGAATTTCTTTCATTCTTAGTTCTAATTGATTTTGTCATTTTGTTATAGTGCTGTAGTATTCAGCTTCATTGGTCTTGGTCTATAGAAATTTTTTTTTCTAATTAATTGTTTTTTGTTTAATTTGTATTAATCTATTTTTTTATATCTGATATTTCTTCATTGCTTAGTATATTTTCTTGCTTGCTTTTATTTGAATATTCTGTTGTTAATTTTAATTAATAACTTGATTAAGTTATTGATGTCTTTTGATTTATTAACTTATGCTATCTCATCTTGCACTTTTTTTTTGAGTTCTTGCTTATAAACTGCTATCTATGCTAATAATTCTCATCTTAAATGAGACATAATCTGTCTAAACTGTGTTATATATTCTGTGGCTGATTAAGTCTAATGCAAATGTTTAAACTTCTGCTTTATTGTTTTTGTCTTATCTATAATGCTGAATGTCTTGTTTAGTTTAACTTGAAAGCTTGCATAGCTTCTGTAAATTTGTTTAGTAATTTTATCTTGGTTATTTTTGTCTGAGTTTAAATTTCTGTCAATCACCATTAAGTTAATTCATTCAAACACTGGTTCTCTTATATAAAATATTGTTAAAAGTATCTTATTGTTGTCATTAATAATATTTATCATTTGAAAATACAAATTCAACTGAGTGATGAACACTTGCAGCTTGTCTCATTCACTGTAATAGTTCTTAGATTTCAGTGGCTTAATTTTATGTCAAAGTTTTTCTTTTGCAGCTTGCATGATTACAATAATTTTCTGCAGCTGTTCAATTATTCTCATAAGTTTTTGAGTTGTAGAAGTCTGGTTTGCATTGCTAATTATTATTGCCTGTTTAATATATATTGCTTGACTATTGCTTAACATGTTTAAGTTTTAAATACTTAAGCCTTTGATAACAAAGTTAAGAGCACTTAATATATTATCATCTTAGAATTCTTTCTAGCTATTTTATCATACTGTTAGTTAGAAAAGACTCAATAAAACACTTATCTAGTTTTTTCTTAATGATTTAAATTCATTTAAATCTTCTGTAGGCAGTTGATGTAGTTTGCTTATTATAGTTCTTCAAATAAAGCTTTATTGTATGTTGTATAACTTAGTAAGTTTAACTGAATAACAATAGCTAAGTCAAAAGTAGAGCTTGGTCAGATTATAATTTTTTTAATATTGTTTTTACTGATCTGTAGTAAATAGTAAATAAAATAATATGATATTGAGTATAAAAAACTAAATACATCTGCAGAGTGGGAATGAGTATTTTTATATATTCAGTTTTTCTGTTAGTATATCTCTTTATAATATAATTCTCTCAGTAGATATACTGTGGTATATTTATTTTAATATATTTATCTTGGCTTCTTTTACTGCCAAGAATATACTTTTTTGTCACATGACCTTGTCTGCCTTGCTCTAGTGCTACACTGTAAAGTTTTATTTTATTAGAGTGTTACAATTATGCCTTTTTATAGTTGGTTTGTAATAATACTTCTTCATAATTAGTCTGTAACAGCATTATTATATTTAATAACATAATGTTTAGTTCTCAATGAATATTTTATTGTTTAAATCACTATTTTGAGATGCTGAGAATCAGAATTGAACAAGAACTAAAATAAATTTTTAATAATATAGATGACATCAAATTTAGTTATCACTATAAAATATAGAATTGACTTTATTAATTGCTGATATTGATAAATTTTTTGTCTTGTGGCTTGTTCAGTAAATATTGTTAATTTCTCATAAAATAAAGATAATTTTAAGAACTTTCTAAAAGCAATATTATATTTAGCAGTTATATGCTTGATATAGAAGTTTTAACAAAGTCAAAGCTTTTTATTCTCTTTATTCTGAACAATTTTAATATTTAAAAACTATTTTGCTGATTTTAAATTGTGTAGTTTATATTTAAATTAAAGTTGCTAAATAAAAATTTTTGTCTTAAGCTTTGAATGTGATGTTTTAAAATACTGTTACAGACCAATTATGAAGAGGTACAAGTGTAACACTCTGATAAGATAAGACTTTACAGCACAGCACTAAAGCAAGACAGACAAGGTCACATGACAAAAAAGTATATTCTTAGCATGAGTAAAATATATTAAAGTAATAGAATATATCAGAATGATAGAATATACTAGAGTGATAAAATATATCAGAATGGTAGAATATATTAAAAAAGAAACTAAATATATAAGAATGCTTATTTTTATTCTGTAGATGTATTTAGTTCTTTGCACTCAATTTTTATATAGTTTATTTACTATTTACTACAGATCAGTAAGAATAATACTGAAAGAATTACAATTTAATCAAACTTTATTTCTAATTTAGCTATTGTCATTGAGTTTAAACTCATCAAATTATATAATATACAAAGCTTTATCTGAAGAACTGTGATAAGCAAATTGCATTAACTGTCTACAGAAGATTTAAACAGACTTAAATCATTGAAAAGAAACTAGATGAGTGTTCTGTTAAGCTTTCTTTAACTAACAGTACAATAGAATAATTAGAAAGAATTCTGAGGTGGTAACAAATACAATATTAAAATATCATTTATGAAAAACATTACTAGTAGATTCTCACAAATGAAAAAGCATGACTCATTAAGTATAAGTTTGAACTTTAAATAAATTAAAGTAGCTGACAGCTATTTTTATCAAAAATAAAGTGATTTCTGTAGTTTGTATAGTGATTTTTTTAATAGCTACATTTTGCTTGTCTTTTGCATACTGAATGAAAGTTCAATATAAATAATCTCATCAAAATCAAATTGAACAAAAATATTAATAATATTCAACTGAATAATTTTTATGTCAAATGCTGCAATTAAAAATATCATCATTCTGAATAGTTTCATAGCTAAAGTAGCAGCAGCAATGTTTTTTTGTGTAATAAACTAAAAATCATCTTTGACACAAAGATGAGCTTTAAATTTTAGCAAATATTTTTCTTCATTGAACTTATATATAAAAATTCATTTCAGAGACATAATGAAGAAGTCATGTGACTAATTAATCTTCTAATAAATGCTCAAAGCAATAAAATTATTTATTTTCTTCTTAGCAGCATATATTCAGTTGTTTTTGAACATGTGTTTTTTTATATTTCACTATTCTTTCGAGAGTGTAAAGAGATCATCTCAATGATGCTTTTAGTTTAAAGTTTAATTCAAAGACTTTTTTTAATGCTTGAATGCTTTAGCCATAAAAATGTAATAAAGACTTGCATTCAAATTAGATGAAATGTTTAATAGTTGAATATAAAATGCTCATTTTGACTTTAGCTTTTGTTTTTCATTCAAAATTAGAGATAGACTTAGTGTTAGTTTAATCTCTTTGCTTAGTGTGATCTGCAGTAATAACAAAGACATTTGTGAAATAAAACTTTTGTCAAAATGAACTTTTTTAAAAGTAAAAAATCTTAAAGAAGTTAATATAAAATAATATAAATCTCAAATGATATAAAAATTATATAATGTAATTAAGTTCACTTCATTCTCACTTTTCTTATTGTGATCATTTTCTGACAAGTTGAGCTCTAATAACTTATTTTGCAGTAAAATTTTTAAAAGTGCTTTTAATATATTTTTCAAGTACTTTCTTAATGAATTTTGTGGTGTTTGATACTTTGCATGCAACAGTGCTAATTGAAATAATGTCTCAGCAGAAGTGTAAATGCTTAAGTTTCTCTTTAAATTAGAAAATTTCTTAAGCATTTTATAATATTGATTTGAGATTATGAAAATATCTAAATTAAATGCTGAAGTCTGCTTAAAGTGCTACTGAATAAATAACTAATTAAATGCTTAAGCAAATAATGAAATTGAGTCTAGTAATATTAAATATTTTAAGTTTAGAATTTTAATAATTAATGTAATTATTTGATTTTCAGCATTAGTTGCAATAATTTCAGTAGATTTAATATTATAATGCTAAATAGACTTCTTGTAATATTGAGCTTAATCAGTATTCTAATGCTTTAATTGCTTTTTCACTTTATTTTTTATTATATTAAAATAATAAATATTTTGAACATTAACTGGCTTGTAGATCTTTAGCAGTGCTTAAATTTTGATAAGCAGTTTAAGAAATTTAACTTTAAGTCTCATGCTCAGTATAAAGTTGTTTAAATTATATTTTTTTGTCTTATTAAACACTATATTTTGTGCATAAAAAATTTAAGCATTCTTTTTCAGCTTAAAGTTGAAAATTTTTCAAATGTTATATTTCACTAAATATTTGATTGCTATGTGAGGCTTTATTTTATTTAGTCTTAGAATATCATTATGTTGATAAAATGCCATAAAGCTAAACTGATATAGTATAAGCATATTAAATTTAATTGTTTTATATTTTAAAGCATTATTAAATTCTTCTATTGATGTGGTTTATTTATTTTCAATTCTGATGAGTGTTTTGTTCAGTATTTAGCATATTGTCTTGTAAGCTTTTAAATGAAAAAACTGAAATAAATTTGATTTTATTATCATTGCTTACAATTGCACAGTTAATATAGCTTCTGCTTGCTTTAAAAATTCATTCATTTTAAAAAATTCAATAATTGTGAAGTTTATTTAATTATTTCTTTCTTTAATTAGAGTATTAATTTCTTTACTCAAAGACTACTTATTATCACATTAAATTATTTAAATATTCAAATTTCACTGTGTGAGAACATAATTAAAAAACATGTATATCACATCAACATATTCACTTTTTTTCTCATAGGTAAAAATAAAATGCAATCATATATAATTGTTGAGAAAATGTGTCACTTAATGATGTTTATTATATTTTTCATTTAAAGATATTAAATCAAAATAAATTTTCTGAAATGATCACTAAGTGCATTTTATCACTGAACAATATAATATTTGTCTAAAAGCTTAAAATAGCTTGTAGATAAAGTATTTCACTAAAGTGAAGATTAAAGTTAAAGTTGAGTTTTGAGCAGTTAAGCTTGTTAAGCTTACTAATGTTTTAGTCAACTTCATTTCTCTTATTAGCTTGATTGTAATTTTCAATGTTTTTTAATTTAAATGCTCAAACCATTTGTGCCACTGCTGCTTAATATCTTTTAAAGTCTTTAATATAACAAATTTTAAATATTTTCTTCTGATTGCTGCAAATGCATATTTAATATTCTTTTTTATCATTTTCACATACTAAACTATGAAAAAATTGTAGTGTTATTTAATTATATAGAGTTCTGACTTATTCTCTCTGACTAGCTACTTTCACTTTACATCTCAGAAAAATTCTGCATTCTTTGCCTTCATAAAAGAAAAAATATTAATATGCATCTCTGAAATATACACAGTGTTCAGAAGCATAATTTCAACTAATTAATTAATTAATTTTCTAGTATTTATTTTTACAGTGCTTTATTTCTTAATTAGAATATGAGTATCTTCAATTTTAATGCAGTTCTTAGAACTAGCATTATGCAGATTGAACATGTAATCAAAATTATTGCAGATATAAAAAATGACATTATTATTCACAATAGTGAAATTGAAAAAATTAGCATCTTTAAGATTTAAAAAGTTTATCATGTATGTCATTATTGCTGCTTTATTTTTATTCTTGAAAATAAAAAATAAAAACATTTTAAACTTTATGTCAATTCTTTTGAATGACTTTTTGACAAAAGCATATATCTCAAAGTTTTTAAAGTTCTTCTTGACTTTTTTAATAATTTTAAGTTTTGTTTGCTAATCTGCCATTTACTTTTTCTCATTCAAGTATAAACATAAGTCTAGCCAGTGTCTACTCTTTTTAGAACAAATTTAATTGCATGCACATTTTCTCATCTTTTACTTAGTTTTTTGATTGAAGTTATTTTGCTTTGTGTTCTGCTTATAACTCTGAAGAATAATAAATATGTTATGGACCAACTAGACAAACAGCGGAAATACATGAAAAGAATAAATAAAACCTTGTGGAATGACAACAGAGAATAATCAATCACATAATAATAAAAAAAGTCCAAAATTACATGACAGAGAATAGTTCACAAAGAACTATGAAGAAATAGTTCACAAGGGACTAGAAGATTATAGTTTAATAAAAACTACAAAAGAAAAATTCATACAGAACTAAAAAGAATTACAGAAGAAAAACTAAATTATAAGTTATATAAGAACACTCATTCACACCTAATGAAATGTATTTAGTTCTTTGCACTCAATGTTATATTTGTTTTATTTACTATTTACTACAGGTTAGTAAGAATAGTACTGAAAAAATTACAATCTGACTAGACTTTACTTTTGACTTAGCTATCATTATTCAGTTAAGACCCACTGAGTTATACAGTATACAAAGCCTTACTTAAAGAACTGTGGTAAGCAGGCTACATTAACTGTCTACAGAAGATCTAGATAAACTTAAATCATTGAGAAAAAACCAAGTAAAAGTTTCACTTAAGCTTTCTCTAACAACAGTACAATAGAATAGCTAGGAAGAATTCTGAGGTGGTAACAAAATGCTTAATCAATTATTTTAAATATTGCACAATTAATTTAATTTAATAAAAGATTATTCTAAATCATTTTAACTATTATAAAATAAATAAGCTTTTTAGTTCTTTTCATTCTTCTGAAGTCTCAGTACATTGATGAATTAATTTTTTTAATTGCTTGTATGAGATTTTTAACATTCACTTTATTTTTAATCAGCAAAAGACTGACATTTTTAGCTTCAAAATGAAAATTCTTCAATTTTGTAATTCAATTCTGAATTAATTTATTTGAATGATTTTTTGATAGACATTTTGCAGTCTTGTACTGAGTATGTATTTCAATCTTTCTCATTTTGTTATTTAATTTATAATGTGTTTTTAATTTCTTTATCTTATTCTAAATGATTGATTAATTTATAATCTTTCTTTAAACTTAAGTTAATATTGTCTTGTTTAAAAGCTAAGATATGTAAATTATTTCTGATATTATCACTTCTAACTTTTTTATAATTTTCTTATAGTAATCTAAGTTTGTTTTATAGTTTTCTTTCTCAGTTATGATCAGCTGTAAAAAAATCTTAATAATTTCTTTTCATTCTTTAGTGCTAATATAAGTTTTTCAAACAAAGATTGATAGTTTTTCAGAGAGCTTTTTTTCTTCATCTGAATTGATATATTTTCAAACATTTTGTTTCTCTACTGTGTTTTTGATTTTTTGTATTCAAGATCAATAATTCTCTTGTGAAGTCAAGATAACTATATTCACTGTGATGATATGCCTCTTCATGGTCTCAAAAGCTAAAAATGCTTATCATGGTTTGCAGTCTCATTGTTTTGCTGATTTTAAATTTAATTCTGATCTGACAACAGCTATTTCAGAAGAGTAAATAAATTCATCATCAAAATGCTTCAATATTGAATAATTCTGACATTTTCAATATCTTTAGCTCACCAGACTTATAACTGTCAAATCTCAGATAATCTCAGATTCAGATTATGAGTGAAATCAGTGCATGTCAGGGTCAGACTTGACTAGATTGGCACACTGTCACAAATGTGTACAATTTTTTATGGGAATTCAGACTGGACATAAATTTATATGCATGCAAGGCTGAATTCACTATAAAAGTCTAGCTAAATGAGTGTAATAAATTACATACTAATACCAAAAATACCATTTTCTGACAAATACATACCTAGTCATGCAATATCATTATGTCAAAATGGGAATTGTGCTCTACAAGTTGGCATTCACCTTCACTCCAGCACTAAGATTCTCTGTAAAAGAAAGTCAGTCTCTTGTTCCTTCTACCCTTCAATACAAGTCTCACACAACGCACCATTCCACGCCTCGCGGGAGTGTTCCTCTTCGTCCCATCCCCAGAGGAACTTTTGCGTCTCCCGATCGGCCCACTTGTCGGGATTAGACGCCCCGTTCATTGAAGCGCGAAACTGCTCATCACGTGATCTCTGCTCGGGGCCATCTGGCAGGTGTAGAATGATACGGTTGTCCGTCCCGGACTGCTGAACGGTGTCTGCACGCTGCTTACGGGACTTCTCATAGACCTGCAGGGCCAAAGGAACCTCGCGTGGAGAGGATACGAGGGAGAGAAGAATACCCAACGAAGCGGCGTCCTCAACGGCCTGCGCAGCACCTTGAGCAACATATGGCCTCATAAAGGATCAGTACGACTCGACTTGAAAGGTGGGAACAAAGAGATCCTTACAGCATCGGATGGCATGCATCGCCTAGCAGCGCCACGGAACCCCTGATCCATGTGGGAAGAGGCTTGTGCAGACAGAGCTTCCACTCCAACACCTCGTCCTCTTCCACTAGATCGATGATCTTCCGTACTCGGTGGTCCCAGCCGAGATAGTCGTCGATCATGCCCTGCTTTGACCCCTTAGTGGTCCAACCCTCCTCGACATTACCGCGGTCCGGATGCGTCAGGACGACGTTGTACAGCTCGTGCCTGCGAACGGGGTATGCGATAACGTGGCGACCGGGCCCAATCCACCGAGTCGCATCTGGCGCATCGACGAGCGGCTTCAGCTCCGGGTCCTTCTCCATCACGCTCCGAGGCAGGACCACTCTGTAGACTGCATCTCCCGTAGGATGGGCTTTGATACTGTCGTCGTTGAGCAATTTGCCGCGGATCACGGACTTAATGCCGTCTGCCGCAATGACAACGTCTCCGGACACCACCGTACCATTGGCCAGCGTCACCGATGCAGGCTCAAAACTCACATCCATCACCGTAGAATCGACCCGTAGCTCGATATTAGACAAGGCCAGCGCTCTCTCAATCAGAGCATTGTGTAGATCTGCCCGATGGATGACGACCTGCTGTCCATATGTCTTATTCACCGGTATCCTACCCAAGACGCTTCCATTCTCCCATCGCAACACATTGATATGCTCGAGGGGAACATCCGCCGCGTGGACCAAATCACTGACGCCCCATCCTATTGTATCCCATCAGAATCTGTTGTATATCCAAGCTCCACGGATGTGTTGCACTCACGGTCCAGCAACCTCAACATGTTCGGTGAAACCTGGATGCCAGCACCAACTTCCATAAGCTGCAGCACCCATGGTCAGCGTACAGCCTGCGCATACGGGATAGGGACTGTCCCATAAAGGCCACTATTTCCTTCCACGTACCTTGGGTGCTGATTCCAGGATAATCACCCGGTGTCCCCGCAGGCCCAGCGTCAAAGCAGCTGCCATACCTCCAATCCCTGTCTTCTATCAGTTTCTGGTATCATGTTTCCCGCTGAGCCATGCATGGTTGATACCTGCACTATGATCCTGTCAGCTATCATTCTCGAGAGGGGAGGGGAGGCCAGTATCATTGGGGAAACCATACCCAACCACGACCACCGTCAACGGTGTCTTTGCCTGTGGTACCGTCACCATGATGGCAATCGTTCTATTGAAAGTCCCGTATCGACAAAGAAAAGAATTGAACAGTGACGCGTGACAAATTTCCTGCGCGGGGAGGCCGTATTCACTGAAGCAATTGAGAGACTCGGGCGTCGCGGATAAAACCAGCGTCTTTATCTTCCCCGTCCTGGACGTGGACAGGAACAGTCATCCCAGCTGGATTTTGAACAGTCCGACGCATCGTGAAAGACCCCCATCTTGAAGTACTGTGCGCCCACGAGCTCGTCCATCAACGGCAAAAGCAGAGAGGGTAATGCCGTCCGAATTGCGCACTGCCGGTTCATCCGTGTGGGGGCTTAGGGCCCAAGGTACCGTTCTCCGGGGCGATTAGGGCGCGGTCTGTGTGCAGCAACTGGCATAAAATTGGCCGAGAGGAAGAAAAACGTTTAGCGGGATCGAACAGTGCGGATTAGAATGATGTTAGTGAGAGCCACTGGCCGCGATGAGTGGAGGAGGAGTTGACGTCCTGAGGCCGCCAGGTGTCTTTTGCGTCATCAATCGGCTGTCGAGTGACCTTCATCTGCCGGTCTCTTCTCTTCAATTTTTTCATTTGAACCGTGGCTTTTGAGACAGCGTCTGTTCGTTCCTCATCTCAAACATGACAGGCATAAACGGGACGAGTCTCATTTTTCTGAATGCACGATGCTTCCTCATCATCTACTCTTCCGTCATCAACCGTCGACTTCACGGCAAAGATGGCATCCCTCTATTGCCGATGTACGACTGACTACGGAGTACTCCGTAGCTTGAGTCGTTAACTAAATTCCAAATTAAGTTACTGCTGTACTCGACTACTCCGGAGTCCCCATCTGTACACGCTATTCTTAGCTTGCATAGTAAGGATTCTGGGGAATTCTGTCCGTTGATCCTTCGCGGAGGGCAGATTATTGAATACACTCGGAATACACTCGGAATACCCCAGCAATTGGCTCCTCCCCGATGCTTCCAGATATCTCCTGCACGGAGAAATCAACAATGATGCTATAGTACAGAAATTCCATGTTTAATCTTCTCAATGCTAATAGTATATACAGTATCAGAGGTGGATATCCGGTCGAGCCTCTGCCGCTCTGTGCTCAAATGGCGCAAACTGTCACTTCTATCCATTTCCTTGAATTAGATTCTGCACAAACCTAAAGCAATCCGTCGTCTCTTGTCCACACGTGGTGTACTTCCCGTCTTCCCCCCAGGTTGTCTTCTGGCTCTACATGTGTACTCCGTAGAGGCCTTTGGTACTCCGTTCTGTACTTCCCATGCGGTTCTGAGAGCCGAACAGTGATATGGGTGAAATTTTTCTGACGGGTTCATCAATGATCGTGGATCTTTTAACTAGCGGAACCTGGAGATGATCGCTGAGCGCTAACTAGTTAGCGTCGCGAAGCGATATATTAATACAATTCCTGATGCGCTACTGCTTAGAGCAAGTCTCTGATTGGTCCATTTACGCTGTTCAAATTACCTGATCTTATCATGTGACTTTTCACCCCTTTAATCAAAACAAACACTGTTTTTCAAGCTCCTCACCTGCTAATATTGATTTGCTTAACCAATGATCTGCCTGCTACCTATATTGATTAAGAATGTTTGATCTAGGGAGCTCAATCTAGGGGATTCGATTGAGTGAGTTTGATCTATCTAACTAGGGATTTCAATCTAATGAGCTCGACCTAGGGAGCTTGATTGAATAAGTTTAATTTAATGTGGAAATATCCATTATGTCCATCGAGTACTTGGATACGAGAGCCGCCTTGGATCAGCATGCAACAGGGGCCCGATCGGTAAGACTTTAGGACAGTTTCTTCATCTGATAGAACTGACTCATGCGGTACTTGGTCTCACCCTCGTATGGGGCTAAATCAGACAGGGCCTGATGACCCTCCCGCTCAATTGTCGCGCGTATCTCCGGACTGCGAGGCGTAATCCGACATCTAAACGGGCTGGGACGCATGTTGAGGCCATTGCTATGATTTGATGATTAGCCAACAATGATTTGTCCTGCAGTTGCCTGTCGTGTATTGTCAGGGTCACCTACGTGTAGTCAAATATATCAACCGGGATCTCGTTTCCTTGTTCATCCAGGGCCTTTTGGATCTTGAAACCCCACAGCAAGCGGGCCACCGTGATGAAAGTACCCTGTTCTGCGAGCCCCTGGCCACTGCATACGCGCCGGCCCCAACCAAAGGTCATGTAACCTCTCTCCCCCGGAAAAGGACGGCTGTTGGGACTGCCTTTGATGTACCTCTCCGGATTGAATCGATCAGGGTCTGGAAATTCGCGCTCATTATGGTGGATGGCCCAAACATTGCCTTGAACCCAGGTGCCTCTAGGGATCAACCATCCCTGTACACTGTCAGTATTTGGCATTGGCCTCTTGTGCGCGGTCTGCGGATAAGTGTATACCCTATAATCATCATCCTGAATGGGTGCATGGGGTTGCCCTCCGATGATTGCTACCGACCGCCACCGGAGGACTTCCTTCACGAACGCCTTGACATAAGGCAGGTTGGGCTCATCTTCGAACGTTGGACTACGACGATGTCCAACCACCCGGTCGAGTTCCTCCCAGGCTCTTGGTAATGTTTCCGGGAAGGCACAGCAGGCAAGAACGAAGGTGATCAAGGTCGAGCTGGACGTATCGCTTCCCGCACCGAAGAGGTTGCCGGCCAGGGATGCGATCTCTTCTTTGGTCATATTATATTTGGGTGCTTCCTCAAACAACTTCTTCGAGTAGCACTGGGGCTGCTTGGGATTGTTGGCCGCTTCTTCTGCCAGCGAGTAGAAGAAACTCCTCCCTCGTCCTCGGCCTCCTCCAAGACCATGCTTCCAAGGCGCGATTTGATTCGGGAACTTGGCAAGGACTAAATAGATCAGATGTCAATGAGTGCCTGTTTGGATAATTAATAGAGCACGGCTTACATGGAAACGTTTCCATCAACATAGGAAACTTCTTGCCGGGCACATTCAGATCTGCCGCCAGCTGCATGACTGCAATGACCTCCGTGATGATCGGGTCTGTGAAGCTTGCAATCCGTCTTCCGAAACCGATGATTGAAACGACACTTGCCGCATACCGCTCGAAATGGCTAACATACTCTTCGGGACTGGACAGCAGATTATACGCGACCATCTTGCTCTCATCATTCTGAAAGCTGCGGTAACTCCGGACCTGCTGCAGACCAACGCCCATGTGCGTCAGTCGTCGATGCAGCCTCCAGCGGTCTCCATAGTACATGGTCACCAGGTTCG
Source organism: Paecilomyces fulvus (assembly GCA_029606305.1). Lineage (NCBI taxonomy): Eukaryota > Fungi > Ascomycota > Eurotiomycetes > Eurotiales > Thermoascaceae > Paecilomyces > Paecilomyces fulvus. The sequence goes on from JAPVCG010000038.1 coordinate 244,042, forward strand.
ACTGGCCTGAACCCAGCTCTCCGAAGACGACCATTCGTGGTCGCGAGGCATAGATGCCTGCACGCTTATCGAGCAATTCAGATGCTGCCCATGCATCACAGATCCAAACGGTCGGGTTGCGGCCGATCCAGAACGTGATCAAGGGCGCTTTATACTCCTTCGCAAGCTGTTCGAAATAGATCCACGGCTTGTAGTCTGGTAGGAGATATGTATTGCCGATGATAGGCAGTGGCAGGGGGCCTGGGGGCTGTACCCGTCATCAGTGAGTGGACCATCGAGACGTTGTAGACAATTCCTTCGATTCTTACGTAGCTCGAGGAAGTACTTGGTATGTCCTTACCATCTTAAAATGCAGATATAACATCCGCGCATAGTCGATAGCAAGCGCTATCAGAGCAATCGCCGTCACCGTCAGCGCTACATTCGTCGCCTCAAACTGGCCCAGCATGCGTTGCAGCTGCGCCAGGGCTACAACGTCTCCTAATCTTTCGACAATCATTGTCGCGATCGTCACTAGAAAGGTCGTTCACAAGCAGAGGTTGTGACTGGGGAGAACCATCTACCGATCCGCAGTGTCGTGGAGACCGGTCTTCCGGTATAGCGTAGCCGGCTGCTGACGTCCCAGTTGAATAAATAGCACCCCAATATATGGGCTATTCCGAACTTCCTCGCCGCTGGTGCCTCTTGCTACGATCAGAACTACTCTCGCGCATTCAGGTGTGGTCATGGACCATTTGGCAGCATTACCTACCCCGCTTGCAGGCTACCGCTAGATTGGATCTAGACGTACAAGATTGAAGTCTACTCCAATAATATCAACAAAGCACCATGGGACTAATCATCTAGTGATATCAGACGCATTTCTAGTTCTCGCAGATACGCTTCTCGTGGGGCAGCTCCATGTCGCTGCTCGACCTAGAAAGTATTGGAGAGGCAGGAAAAGGAGCGGTGGAATATGATTTTCCGGCAGACATATCCCCCCTTTGCTCCTATTCGAATGAAAGGTGAACTGCTTCCGCATGATCTTGCCTCTAGAATAGAAAGTCTTAGAGGTACTATGGACCTTCCCCGCAAAACCTTAAAGCCAGCCCCAGTCTCTAATAATGCTTATTTGCTTAACTCTATGTGGGACTTGCCCCGTTTCAAGTCGGCCCGAACTGAAATAACTAGAACAGATGTCTGTGCTGACTTAACTCTAGTTGCCGCAATTCATCATTCTAAGAAGGTTAGTTAACTACGCGAGTGGATGGCCCCTTAAACTACAAGCACTAGCGGCGATACGCGGACATGATCCGGCCGTGGAGAAACATCCTCACGGACTGTCAATTATCCAAGACATTGGTTTATCACAGGACAGTGCTCATTTCTATGGAAGTGGAGAACTGGCCTAGACTGTCATGCCTGTCCCATTTTAATGAGTACGACCAAAAGATTGAAGATGCTGATGTCATCCACAAGGGAACTCGCGTGGGATATCGGACACTTGAGATCCATCGTATAGTGTCTTCAAGTACACTCCGCAACGAATGCGGGGAAGTACTGCAGACTCCTCTCCTATGGTCTCTCCAGATCTACCCCTAATTAGAAATAGTACCCTGGTTTAAAGCATCGAGACAAATGAAAGTACCCTGTCCTTCACATCCCTCGGGATATGCCCGTGGTCTCCATGTTTCGTGGGAAAATCGTCCATGGTGGAGGGATTGTAGAGTACAAGTCCCAAGTCTCTTCAAGACCTACTCATAAAGTTTCTCACTCTAATTCCAACCATAGATTATCCTATCTTCCTGTCATTGCAAATACTAGATAGCACTCAAATTTGTTTGTGTACTTGCATTTCATAGCCAGCCTCATCATTGACGCAGAACCGGTCTAAGAAGCGTTGTATATACCCATACGCAGAATGTCTGACACCACAACTTCACCTAGCTCCCTCTGGGCGAACAGAAAATGTCTGCTCCTTTGCTGCATCGTCGCGATGGCGAATATGCAATATGGGTTCGACCTTGCCGCAGTGGGCGCATTGCAGGCCATGCCTGGTTTCTTGAAAGTATTCGGCCACGAAGATCCAGGGAGTGATACTGGTTATGGGATTGATGTTTGTGGACCTCACTCCAAGAGAATATCATTTCTCGGGCATTATCCCTTAAGATCTCTTAGTCCTCCACTGATCCTTATTAAGATAGAGCACCGTCCAACAACTCATCACCTCCCTCCTCACACTCGGTTCATTCATCTCCTCCCTTGTCGCAGGCATGTTCTCCTCTTTCCTCGGTCGTCGACAAGCTCTCTGGCTCGCTTGTATCGTCAACGCTGCCGCCTGCGCAATCCAAATCGGGACCACGTCCAAAGGGGTCCTCTACTTCGGCAGGCTTCTCCTCGGTTTCGCGAACGGATTTCTCGTCACATTCTCGAATGTGTACACCTCCGAGGTCTCGCCCGCCCATCTCCGCGGCGTGATGGTGGCATTATTTGCATACTGGGTGAACATTGGCTCCATCCTAGGTGCCGTAGTGGATAACTATACCAAGTCGAGAATGGATAAGGGGTCTTATCGAATCCCACTAGCGTGTTTATACATCGTGCCTTCGATTATGTTCGTGGCTCTGTTCTTCGTACCAGAAAGTCCGAGATGGTTGTTGCATCAAGGAAAGGAGCAACAGGCGCGAAAGGCCCTGGAGAGTCTGAGAGGGAGCGTCATTGAGCAGAAGGAAATCGAGATGGAGTGGGCAGAGATGGTGTGCGGAGTGGAAGAAGAGAAGAAGATGGCGAACACTGTGGGGTTTTTGGATATGTTCAGAGGTATTGTACATCTTTCTAACAATATAGCTATCTCGGAACAGATTGGTTGATTTACAAATTTAAAGGACCCGACCTCCGTCGCACCCTCCTCTGTTATGGTATCATCGGATGCCAAACCGCCTCAGGCGTCTGGTTCCTCATCGGCTATGCAACCTACTTCTTCACCATCGCCGGCATCACAAAAGCATTCGAGTATTCAATTATGAACACCTGTCTCGGCTTCCTGGGTGTCAATATCGGGATGTACGCGATTCGTCACCTCGTGGGCCGCCGCTCGATCCTCATCATCGGCACCACAGCCTGCGGACTATGTCAGCTCGCTAGTGCTATCGCTGCCACTGTCAACCCGAATTCCACAGCTACAGGCGATACGATCGTTGCATTCACTGCTATTTTCATGTTCTTCTATAATGGCTGCGTAGGCGCAGCTAGTTATCCCGTCGCTACGGAACTTGTTAGTTCAAGACTTAGAGCGTGGACGGTAGGAACGGCGACATCCCTGGGGTATATTTTGGCGTGGTTGACGAATTTTTGTACGCCATATTTCATTAATCCGGATCAATTGAATTGGGTTAGTACTATTGAGATAGTCCTTTCCACCTGGAATACCTGTCCAGTCTCCATGCTACACAGCTGAAGCTCGAAACATCAAGGCAACCTTGCTAATGTGTCTGTAGGGCGCTAAATACGGCTATATCTGGGCGGGTTCAAACTTCCTCTGCATTATATTCTTCTTTTTCTTCATGCCTGAAATGAAGGGTCGATCGTTAGAAGAACTCGATGAGATCTTCGCGGCAGGAGTATCTGCGCGCAAGTTCTCGTCTTATCAATGCGTGATCAAGGAAGTCGTAATACAAGATATTAAGAGCTCGGAGGCGGAGTGTGGTGAGCTGACGCACGTTGAGACTGTTAATGCAGGGGAAGATAAAGCGTAAAGTGAGCTTGGTTGTTGGGGTGTTAAGTATTGAAATGGGTGAGTTGAACTTATGATGTCCAGTGAGGGACCCGGTTTGGTAGTTAAGTGAGAATGAGGCCCAGGCTTGAATAGATGAGACATTTACACCGAGGGGTTGTTAGTTCCACTTCTAGAAAAGGAATAGAAGACTAAGGATCTATTTATCAATCCTTCATATACTGATCTTATCGCTCACTAGATTCAGACGTGATCCCATGACCTGTGCTATGATATCTGTTGTTAATCTCCTTATCTATTGTCTGTTCTTAGTCTGTTGGGTTGTTCAAGATGCTTGGATTCTCTAACCACTATCTAGCCAATTGACTCTATCTATGCCCTTGGGTGAAGCTCGGCTCTGAACAGGCGTGGGAGAATCCCAAAAGACCCTCCCCAGATGTGGGGAGTCTCCGAGATCCGTACATGAGACTATATCTTATTATTCGCACCTCGTCTTGTGTGTACCGTGCTTGGTACCATCATTATCATTTTTAGAAATGGAAGATGAGAGAATAGCCTAGATATTATCCCTGATTATATGAAAACGACACCTCTTATCCAGGTCAACCCTTCTACCAGTTCTCTGCCGAGCATTGGCCTAGCTGGTACCGTATCTCGTGGAGGAAAATGGAATATCCTAGCCAAAGCATAATGACGCCACATTTTGTTGCGGCTAGGTGAAGGCAACGATAATGCAACACAAACGGAAAGATTGAATGTTATTAAAACCTTATCAAGACGGTGTGTTGATAATTGTAACCGTCTGTGACATCCCTTCCCAAGAACGGCAGTAATGGATAGATTACTCAACGTTCGCATCATCTTCACCACCTATATTTGACAAACTACTTTCCAAAAAGACATTATATAAATTACCCTCACATATGTCGTTACATAGGAGTTCGACTTACCTTCCGACACAGCTTATCTGGAGGGATGTGTTAGTTTATCTTCAAACACGGTCTCCTAGATCTTGGCGTCGAGCATCCCTGTCTCCTCGCACGCAATGATTTCAATCCGTCGCCTCAATCTATCGCAGAAGATAGGGAGATCAATTAGTGGCTCACCAATTGCTTGGAGATGATTTGTCGACAGACAGGACTTATGCGTCCAGTATACCTGTGCGCTTGATAAGGGGCCGGTAGATGATAAACCTGAGGTATATATGATCTAGTGTATGTGTTACCTTATCGCGTCTTGTGTAACTATCTGTCAGTTTGCTGGCATTTTCCCAGTTGTTTATTGACTATAGTATTTGAGAACTGAACATGTCTACTCCAGTCATATCCGCAACCGGATCCGATTCCTTATCCCCTCAGAGGGAAAAGGAATCGAAGGACAAAGATCAAGATGCTGGCTACTACTTCAAGAACCCAGCCGATGTGGAGGTTCTGCCCGGTTATATTGAGGATCCCGTGGAGTTTGAAGAGAAAAAGGATTTGAGGTTGGTCAAGATCAAGAGGACCTAGTGAGAGAAGAGTCCTAAATGGCCATTCTTCCTAGGCGTGGCCTTCATCAAAGACATATCCAGATGATAGCACTGGCAGGGACTATTGGAACGGTCTGTATCTATACCATCTCTGGGGAGAATACATTGATCATTAACTGTTACGTTTTAGGGTCTATTTCTCGGATCTGGTAAAGCAATTGCGCACGGCGGCCCTCTAGGGGCTTTGTATGTATTCCACACTGCATACCTTCCTTAAGATATTGACGTACCTTGGTCCACTAATCCTTGTATGAATAGTATGGGGTATACCTTCGTCGGGATGCTCGTCTCATGCGTGTGTATCTCGATTGCTGAATTAAGGTCCGGTCATTATACTTCTTTCACCTCCACTATGATGTTCCGTTAAAGCTGACTGGATAAAAACTCAAAGTGCCCTTGTCCCATTAAGTGGTGCCATCATTCGTCATGCCGAATATTTCGTCGATCCCGCTCTGTCCTTTGCACAGGGCTGGAACTCCGTCTATTCATCCTGCGTAAGCCTTCCCGCCGAAATTACCGCCGCCGCGGTGATCGTCGAGTTCTGGATCACAGTCAACAACGCAATCTGGATCTCAGTTTTCGGGGCTTTGCTCATTCTGTCCAATCTGTACCTTGTCCGGCTATATGGGGAACTGGAATTTAGTTTCTCGATGCTTAAGATAATGCTCATCATTGGACTAAAAGAAACTAAAGCCCCGCGTCGAAATATTCCCAAGGCAGCCAAGAGAATCTTTTGGAGGGTTCTTATCTTCTATGGTAGGTTAGGGCTATGTAGTACCAGTCATCCCCCCTCTTTCCTTTCCAAATTATTGTCGATGAAACTAATCTAACATTATAATCTCCGTCTAGTGGTCTCCATCTTCATGGTCGGAATGATTGTCAAATCCAGCGATCCGGATCTTCTTCACTCGACAGGAACAGCGGCACAGTCACCGTTCGTCATTGCAGCCACCCGGGCGAGTATCCCCGTCGTACCTCACATTATCAACGCCGTCGTTCTCACCAGCGCATGGAGCTCCGGAAACTCAGGTAATCCCCGCCTTGTCTAAGCAAACCTCCTACTTCACTCCACCGCATTCGCTCCATCCATCACTAAACCCATCCCAGGAATGCTAGGTGGCTCCCGCGTCCTCTACGGCCTCGCCCGTGAAGGCCATGCTCCCAAGATCTTCCTCCGTTGCAACCGCTTCGGCATCCCGTACGTCGCCGTATGCACTATCGGAGCCTTTGTCAGCCTCGGCTACATGACTCTTTCAGATAGCGCCTCCACCGTCTTCAGTTGGTTCCAAGACCTCGTCTCCGCCGCAGCGTTCGTTCACTGGATCATCATCCTGGTCGTTTACCTGCGCTTCTACTACGGATGCAAGAAGCAGGGAATCGACCGCGCGTCCCTTCCGTGGAAGGGACCATTCCAACCTTACGCTGCGTGGATTGGTCTAGTGTCGTTCGTGATTTATCTTTTTGACGGCAGGTTATGCGGTGTTTATACATGGCCATTGGGACAGTGAAACGTTTGTCAGTGCGTATTTCAACCTGCCATTGATTCTGGTACTGTACTTCGGGTACAAATTCTTGAGGAAGACGAAGATTGTCCCCCTGGAGGACTTACCGATCAAGCATTTTTTGAATATTGCGCGTGACAATCCGGAGCCCCCGGAGGTGCCGAAGAAGGGATGGGAAAGGATAAATATCTTGTGGAGCTAGGTACTATGAGAGAAATGTAATGTCGATATGTCTATCGTTGCCATTAGTGGATCAGAGCGTGGCATTATTTCATACATAGGCATTTTAGCTGACGCATATTTTGAGTTTACGTGCACTCCTCTTTTGGATAATTATACTTCTCCCACATAGTAGTATTCATAACCTGGTGTAGCTGCTCTAGTCTACTAAGCCTGCTATGCAGGGTGTTGCCTAAGCTCCGTCCAGATATGCCAAATAAACCCTATCTCCAAGCCAATCCATCCCCCTAAAGGTGTTATTAAATACAGCTCATAAGCCGCTGGAAAAGCCCCAGGTTCCCATATAAAACCCGCAAAATTCACTCTATTTTTGTGTTTTTATTTTGTCTCTGCAACCCCATTTTTCCCATTGCCTGCATTTCTCCCACATCCATTCATTCATTGATCTGCTTGTGCTAGGGAGTCCCTGGTACCTTCTGGTGCTAGGAGCTTGATAGGGCCCCTTCTATCCATATCATGTGCTGTAAATGTTGCTCCTGGCCAACTGGATTTGGGACCCCCACCAAGCTCTATTCCTATTCTCTAGCCCGCTGCTATGGGACCATCTATCCATCATCTTCCCCCAGTATCACAGACTGCTCTGATTCAGAGCAGTCTGACATAGTTTCCACAGCCTGGAATTGCCCTGTATGCCTGCTTTGACCATAAAATCAATGTGCATCATCACCAGCAGATCTGTCACAAGTGTATCATAATCACTCTATTTTGAACCTTGTTGCCTATTCTTGTCCACATCCTTCTGTGTAGGTCTGCTAGTAACTGACATTCCAATAACACATGCTTTGAGGTCTGAGACCCTTCATTGCAATTGCATCTGTCACTGTCTCTTACTCCAATCTTATATAGGAAGTGGTTCAGGCTGATCACCCAGTGTGGAGCTGGATCAGCACTGAGCTGAATGCCTTCTTCATGCCAGTATATGACTATGGGAGTCGTTCGGGAGAGAATCGATTGATTGATACTAGTTAGTATCTGATAACGACGTTGAAATGGGCCATTCTCACATGCTGATCTTCTCTAATCTAACTGTACCACAGACAACATCCAAGACCCAAAATCCGCTATCTAGAAAATGAATATCCTGTAGTTAAGTTATTTAATCACTCATTTCATCATATTCCCTCATGAAGCAATTTTTTTCCTAACGCACTTAAAACACTCATGGCCTTTACTTACACAGTCTTTCCCATATTGAGCACTTGTCGAGTTATTCACAGCGTGAGTAACCCGGCCAGTAATAGTTAGCTCTACTCTAAACCTGCATGATCGTTGAGCGATCCGTTCGCAGGGAAATCAACTCAATTAAGTTTTTAGTCGATCGACCGAGCCGAACCCTCTCCGCAGCGACCTATGGTAGTGCCACACCTGTTCCGAATTGCACAGCCATGGAATTTGAAATCAACATGCAGTTGCATGGGGGGGTCATGAGAGTTTTGTCAGCGATTTGTCTGTTTTCTCTATCTTGTAGATAGATGGAATGGATCAGGAGGGTATCTCAGTGTTTCTTCGTATTCTCTCGCCTGGGCATCTCGTAGACTACTTAAGTACTAGATGGACTCCATTTGGGATTTAGTAGAAAGTTGGATGAAACGCGATTCCACACTCGTCTGTTTTGAATCATATCATGTTTTATTTAGGGAACGAGGTACTTTCTACACCGATATTTGATGAGGAATCGCTTGAGTTGTATTTGCGAAATGTCGTCGACTTCCCGTGAGAAAATTTAGTTCTATCTCTGTGAAGGACATAATTCACACTACACTGGAAAAGCGAGAGTTAGGATAGTTCAGACTTTAAGTCTCAGGGAAAAACAAGATGCTATTCTGTTATTGTTGTGACCGACTAAAGTACAGTTCAAACAAAGGTAGAATAGAAAGGAACAGAATCAAGCGAGTGGGAATGAAGGTAGAGATCGAGAAGTGAAGCCAGAAGACCTCCCTGACGAGAAAGGTCAAAAGACCCTCCCCGAAAGTGTTGTTCACAGCGCAATAGCGGCAGCAAGGACCAGAATGACGCCAACAATGGGGACATGAAGACCCAAAGATCCGTTAGAAACTGTTCTGGTTGAGACAGTAGACGAACTCGAGGATGTAGCCGTGCCCGTGGCTGCCGCCGTAGTAGTGACAGAAGCCTTGTTCGTCGCCGTCGCTGTGCCAGTGACAGAAGCCGTTTGAGTCGCTGCGTTGGTTGCAGTACCAGTTCCGGTGAGTTTCTCGGTTCCGGCAGTGAGGATGACCGTGTAGATGTAGACACTAACGCCTGTAGAGGTGTCGACCTCGGTACCGGAAGAGCATGAAATGTCGTCCCTCTTAGCAACTGCAGTGGGAAACACAGGAGGATAGAAGACGGTAGGTCCGCCGCGTTTCTTGTAATCCCCAGAGTCTCCGTCGCCGCAGGAGTCGCCAACGCCGATGGCAACAAGGGAATCAGTGCAGGTCGGGACAACATTGGTAGCGGTCACGGAAGACACAGTAACAGTGCATCCAAGCGAGTAGCTCGCGTCAGTCGAATGTTCAATGATGCCAAAGTAGGTCGGACCGACGGTGACGGTTTCATAGGTGGACCAGTTGTTGCCGACTGCGTCAGTGGCCGAGACAGCGAGGGTGGTGAGTCCATTCTCCACTCCGACGACAGATCCTTGGAGATCTCCTGATCCAGAGCCATCGATAGTGCCAGGCGACCAGAAAGTGGTCGTGAGCTGCGCAGACGCCATGCTGGCCATGAGAAGGGCAGGGAGTAGATAGGAAGACATGGTGAAAAGAAAGCCGATGAGGAAGATGAGAATGAATGAATAGAAGAGTTAGGAACCGAAATGAAGAGAGATCAAGATGATGACCACGGTTGTTGTTTGTGGGAAGGGAAAAGAGAAGAGAGGGTTGTCACGGAGGGGACGCCTAATATATGTAACGGAACGTGGCAACAACCATCTTCAATTGTGTTGCTGTGTTGTGTTACACAGGCTTCTTATGTCCTTAATTTTCCAGCATTGCACAGACTTGGAATAGCATCCTTGTGGCAGTGGCAGTGGCAGTGGAAATGAGCGGCTATATGGTGTCTTAGTGTCTAATGCCTGATGGCATAATTTCTGACTGTTATGTCAGCCTACATATGGCCGAATCCGACCTCAATCGGAGATGAATTCCCAAATTTTGTTCGCGCGCGGCACGATTCGCCTCGTTACTGGCTGAGAAGGTTGTACAATACGGTGGATCAATTATATCCTTGAGATCAGATCGCTGCGAATCAAATTTAACTGTTGCCTGGAGGTCTGCAAATGCCGCAATGAGATTGATTTCCAAGCGAATCCGGAGCGCTTCAGTGAAGGTTTGTGATGGATTGACATCCTATTCCTCGTCACTTGGGGGGCTTGGTTGCTTTATTTTAGTCAATGCAACTGTGAGAAACAGAACCTTGCAGTACATCTGTAGTTTCCAGAGCTATCATTAGATGTATGTCCACGTCAACTAGCCTGGCTAAGCTGTACTTCGATCATTTTCCAATCACTAGATACCAGATTGATTCTCCATGCAACCTCTCTCTCTAGATAAGAATAATATTTTGTCTTGGAGACTGCAGCCGATCCACTCCGTAGATGGAAATTTGATTTCTGTATAATGAATGTTACGTAAAGAATATTCTAACATACCCCAGAAAAGTAAGCACTAAATTGTGAGATGGATCAAAAATGAAAAAAAAAAGAGGGATTGGTTACTTCTTCATTACTTTATTCAGCCACCATAGTCCTGTAATCCCCCTGTTGAGCTGCACAATATGCACCTGGATGCAGAGCAGGATCCTCAATTGTGCTCCTCCGTTGGCACATCACCAAAGGATTCACTTCCTTGGTAGACGCCGTGCAGCTTGCTTATTTGTGAGTGATCTACGCTATTCTCCATTGCTCCTAATATGGACTTGAGCTCAGCCCCCGGGATCAGATCAGCTCACGTCACAAGCTCAACTCGCGAACTGCAAAGATCTTCAAAGCCCTAACTAGATTTAGACCGAATACAGAAGTCCAGCCCTATATCTAGACGTAATATATTAATCGACTAATCCCAATCAGATGGAATTAATTAAAGTGAACTACCTACTTCGAGCGAGCTACAGACGGGTTTCTCCTACACCTTGTCTAGAACCAGCGCCACCGGAGATAAATAGGTAATAGTTAGCCCGAGCAGGTTGTTAGGAATCTCCAAGTTGTTTCTTCTGTCGCCCTGACTAGTCCTTCTCAAGTAATACTGATATGCCCCACCTCATGTTCGCAGAGGGCGCACTCCACTATCTGACTCAAGGAAGCTAGGTTGTTCCATTTCTGCACGAGTCATGTGAATATCACTCCGTTTCCTTACCACGGAGCTTCAGTCTCGTTCGAAATCAATCATGTCAATCAGTGCATTCCCTGAACCGTACAATAAGCTCTGCGATGATCGACAATACTCTCTGCAACGCTTACCTACTTGCAGAAAACCCTACTCTGGGCATCTGTCATCTACCACCGCACATATGAAGCTAACAAAGCCAGCGAACGCACGATCCAACTCATCGAACAGAACAGACCGTCAAGACCTCTTGAGCTTGAGAGGACCATAGATCTTCTACCTTATCACTAATCCATCGTATATAGCGACATAGAAAACCTCAATGGAGCCGCATCCTATGATGTCCGCGATCATTTCAATGCCTAGGTTACATGCAGATCGTCGCTAACTAGCCCCAAAGCAATGCGATTATTCATCGCCAAGGACCGTCTGACTTGCGTCCAGAGGCTGTGCTTACAGAGCGTAAGTTGGAGGACGTTGGGTGGATGTATACATCTGCTAATGACTATATCGAGCGGTATGGTCGTTTCTATGAATGCCATATCGGACATGGTATTTATACTAGACCACCTTTTTTCACTAATTCTAAGGCACCTCGCATTGAAGAGTCAGTTTCGTGAAGTTTGACTGCAAGACACCGCTGATGATCCAGTTTCGTCACAAATGGATCCGTTTGGGTGGTTAGCTATGACCAATCATCAAACCTAGGAGGGACGATTGGTTTTTCACTATTGAGAAACTTAAAGACCAAGGTTGGAAAAGAGATCTATTCACATGTCGCTAATATCGACAACAGGATGCAATATGTACCCGGCTAGTCCGGACATTCTCTCTATCATATGAGTGAGAAGAGAATATTCACTGTCAGAATGGAGGGAAATGCTATGTCTGAATCAAAATAACAAGGATGCAGACGTTCGTAGAATCATAATCACATGAACATAAATATGTAACTAACTCCATCGTTCCATAATCTCGTGGCTCCTTTATTAACTCCAAAGTCGCAGATGCTGAAAGTGCGCAGATCAAGATGGGACGAATGTGTGGCGCGATTGGTTTGGTTATACATGTCGATCAACATAGTGGGTCCCATCGACGTGGGAGGCAGGATAGGTGAAGAGGATCTTAGGCAGTAAACATCAGTCTCAGTCTGCTGGATTTTTTCGTCTTTTCCTTGGGCTTCTTCTCCTTCTCGGGGACCCTTGAGGGTGCCTTCGAGTGGGTCTTTGAGTGTGTCTTGGAATGGGCCCTAGATGGCGCCGAGGAGTGAGCACTTGAATGTGCCCTCGACCGATGTGAGCGCTTGGATCGATGGGATGACGCCGTGGACATATCGTCTTCTCCGTTATATTTGAGTCTGGGGTCCCTGGCCATGCCATCCAGCGTGATGTCGATGCCAGACATGGCAGCCGCCGTTGGAGTGATGAATTCACCGTCAACAGAGGTGCCGACACTCTCCGCCTCAACATCAGCCACTCCTCGCCGCCAGACCTCAACGCGGCTCAGGTTCTCTTCGTTCAGTTCAAACAACTGGTCCATTGGCTCAGGAATGGCCTTGGGGGTGTCAACGCTTGGGCTTGGGTTCTGGATCTGTTTGATGATCTTATATCCGCCAAACATGACAATAGTCACACTGATACCAAGTCCAGCGGCAATCAAAAATTGCGGACTCGCGAGCAGTGCGAACACGGAAGGGGCACTGGCCTTAAGACTGGTTAATACACCTGGCGCCAACTTCGAAGCGAGGTTACTGATCTCGGCCAGGGTGAGCGCGACAGCAGCCATGGCCTCAGGGGTTTTCTGCAAGTGGGCCATAGTAGCTGTCGCACTGCGTTGGATGCAGTCCGCCTCTTCGAGTAGCATCTTGGCCTTGTCGACCAGGCCATTGAGCTCCTCCTCAGGAGCTGCTTCGCCCCGCGGGGCCAGCGCGAGCGCAGAAGGATGAACTTCTCCATATGCAAGATCCATATCAATATGGGAATCCGAGTAGTAGCGGTCTGCCGCTGGTCTCGGTTGCCTCGTCGTGATGGCTAGGTCGGTATGGCGCCGCTGGAGATCTATGGGCGGCCCGTTTGAACCATAAGGTCCCTGTCCATGGACATCTCGTTCATAATGAGATTGGTGGTACCGACTTCTCGGGGGATGATGTCGCGATTCAGTCCTCCTACTCTTGCCACTCCTCCTCGATGTCGCTACCGAACGGTCATCATCGATATGATAGGCCTCCAGGGCTTTCAATGCCTGCTTCTCTGCAATCTTTGCACTTCGTTCCGCCCGGATCTCAGCCTTGCGCTCGCGGTAGGCATCCCGGGCCTCCTTGAAGACGCCAAAAAGATGTTTGCTCTGATCTATGAGTCAGTAATATGTCGTGCGCGATGGATGGCACCGAACTACTCACCGTGCTCACCACTTTCCCAGATTTGTCAACAACAGATACAGTATGAAGTAAGTTGGCCGCCATGGTTCTTGGCGGGTTGCGAGGGAAAGTGTCAGCTCCCCACAAGATCTTCCGTTCCAAAGGTTCTAGTCTGCGCGTCAAAATAGATCGAAAAGAGTCACATTCAACGTGATGATCAATAGGCGGTCGATAACAACTTGAGGGCAAAGACGCGAAGTACGTTCGAAGAAAAAGTAGTCATGTCCATATGAATGGTAGGCTTCTGATGAACTTCAAATATCCCCAGATGATTCACCGTGCTGCAGGCTGCGTTGTCTGTCGAGACATCTGGTCGCCGTAAGACATGGACCGGGTATTTGAAGCGATTCGGGACTGGCAGCGGGAAGGCTCCGCTTGAGGTGGAGCGTTTGCAAAAAGGGGGCTGGAACGCACTGGATACTCTCTAGACAAAGCAGCGAACAGGAGGTTGTTCCGGAGATAGTGCTACCTGTTTTGGAGGGAATGGGAAAAGGTAATAAAGGGAGGGCGAGCCTGTCCAAGGCATTTTGGGTAGAAACGTAGCCGGAGATCCGTGGAGAACGTTTGTTGTCGTTCGCTGATAGGGGAGAATAGCTGGCTGGCGCTGCGCAACGAAGCACCCTAAGGAAGAAGCTCTGGCCTGCGTTGGTTCAACAGAATCCGATCAAACTCGGATTCGCTTTGGCGCTTTTGTCAAGGCGTCTTTTTTGATAGGGAGATGAATGTTGCGGTGTCCCTCCTGTGGCGCAGACACTGTGATAAAGCACTCTCATTGGCTGAAACAGAATTTCTATCTTATGCCACAACTGTGGCTCATGAACTCACGGACCAGATGACCATGACTGTGCCACAAGTGGTGAAGAATGTTTATTGATGAGATTCATTGCTGATTTCCCATGTCTCCGTTATCATTGCGCGTCTGCCGTTGCTGGAATTTTTTTTATGTTCCCTTCAAATGAGATGCAGATAATGGATGCTCACAGATGATTACATGGATGTTTGTGGATGCTGCCTTGTGAGAGTCAATCAACAGGTTCTTTCTTCATCGCTCTCCATTACTATATGAAGATCTCCCCACCATCAGGTACCAATATGGTCTGCCTTGTCGTACATGAACATACTCTGCACGGAAGTTGATAATGATGGCCACTATGTGTGTAACGACACGCGCCTGATCCCAATGAAATACATATATGACTCCTGCAAGCAGGCTCCCTGCAGTGCAAAAGATGAAACCTGGTCTTTGGTCACTGATGGGAGAACGCATTGTGTTTTGTCACATCAGGTCTCGTGAGCTCCTTCGCTGCCCACTGTTATCTTCGATGCAGTGTTCAGGTGCGCCACGCCGAGACTAACACCTGAGGTTGCCCTTGGCCTCTGCGTCCTTGATTGTACTCTAATTCAATGTCCTTGCTCTGTAGTTCGTAGGCACAGTTGAGATTATCAATCATTGCCCTCTCATGGACTGGTGCAGAGAATTTCTTTTCTTTTTTTTTTGTAGCCATTGTTGAAATCCAAGACAGCTGCATAAGACGGTCTGCTGACGACTCGCGATTTCCTGTTTGAAGGCCAGTCGCCCATCATCGACGCAGTTGTATTGCAATCAAAGACAGCGGTGTTGACATTTTTATTAAGTAGTCAGATAACGATATCAACCAACACGTGGCAGCTGCTTCAAGAAGCAGTTCTCTCGCCATTCCATTGTCTGAAGGCATCATCTCGGAGGCATGAGGACAACAATGACTCAAACATCAGCACGTCATCAGGGCCAAGACCCGCCTCTTATTCGACTCTCTTGGGAACCAAGGCAAGTACTTGTACCTGAGTCCTTTTCGGCGTCAAAGGGAGTTCGACCTACGAAATCTCCAGATCTTAACAGTTTGTGGACTCTTGTGGAGACCATTGAGCGATTCGGTCCATCCGGAGCTTCATCGGTCGGCTCTCACTCGTCTTTTCTGCTTCTAGCTCCCCCAGCTTGGCATCCTAGACCCATCATTCGGGACCGGCTGACAGTTGAACCATCTCAATCAGTACCCCAGTCTGTTGTTTAAATCGGAGGAAAGGTAATATGGGCCGCTGTAAGTTCATTCACTGCTCTCGTTCGAAATTGTTCGCCATTTCGTGCTGTTTCCTTGGTGTACCAAACTTCACCCGGCGCACCGCCACACCCGAGACTGCGGGCTAGACCATCAACCTGCAACACTCCACACGGTCACATCAGAGTTTCTGGTGCCGTCGCAGGACTTGGACGGTTGAGATAGGACTACTGTACTGCATATTGTTGGTCTTCGGGTGAAAAGTGTCACGACGGGCAGACAGTCACGGGAGGGCGGGATTGGAACATCCCTCAAGAGCGTCAAAAAGAAAAGATCAAGGAAAGAAGCACGAGATCATAGCTAACTAATATTTGCGCTGCCATCTGGCCGCGATGAGTGATATAGTGGAATCGGATGGCACATCAGATCTCGAAGATCAGGCGCAGGCCTGGGACAGTGACCAGCGATCTACGCAGGGTCTTGTCTTGGAATATGACCCCGATCCGCAGCCACACAACGAATGCGCCGTTGGCCACCGGGTCAAGGCCAGTCGTTCCGTCTTAGCTCTCGTCCTCGATGAGGAGTGCGTCTTCGCAGGTCTCCAGGGAGGAGACATTCTTGTGAGTTGAAGAGTACCGTTCTGTGGCTTCAACATGTATTTTTCTGACTATTAGTGAAGGCCTGGTCATTAGAGACATATGACTTGGTGCTTTCAGTACATGCCCATAAGGAGAGTGTTCTCGGCCTCTATCTATCAGAAGATAGAGAATTATTGTTCTCGAGCGGCGGAGACTCTGTGGTAAATGTAAGTCCTGTCTCTGACTGACTGGTTGCACGCCCAAGTAACCTGAGTTCCAGGTCTGGTCGACGAGGACCTTCGACCGCCTTTATTCGATTTACTCCCATCATGATGTGGGTGATATTTTTGCCGTGGTTTATTCGTCAGACCTGAAGACTGTCTATTGCGGTGGCCAAGATACTAGCCTCCAGGTAGGTTCCCGCAATTAGTGGGCGAACAGGTGCAATTCTGACAATCGTACAGTGGTGCAATATATCGAAAACAGAAGCAAACCAGGTACTAGCACCGGCGGCTCATCCATCAAATAGGGCCCATAGATTCTTCGACTCTCGGGGCCCTGATGGTTCAGTGACTCCTCGACCGGATGCAAGTCCCGGCGGCACTCATTCAGTCAATCATGGTGGTCAGGTCTTGACTTTCAGGCGGGATCAGCATAAGCGGTTCTCCCATCATGGCTATGTCTACTCCATGCTCCTTGTCCGTGGACTGGTTGAGTCTGCACCGTCAGAGGAAGTTCTGCTGACCGGCTCTGGTGATGGCTCTGTCAAGCTCTGGCGTCTAGGTCAAGGCCCGGATGGTGCTCCAGTCCAGCTTGCCAAACTCCAGAATCGAAGTGACGCCGTGCTATCCATTGCCGTGGAGGGCTCATTCCTCTATTGTGGTCTTGAAGGCGGCACCTTGAACGTCTGGAACTTGGATTCTCATCAGCTAGTGAAGCGCATCGCGAAGCAGAGCGGAGATCTATGGGCTATTGATATCATCAAGGGTATCACCATCAGTGGTGACTCGAATGGCATGGTCAAGGTACTACGGAGTTCCTCTAGATCTCTTGTGGCAGCGTACTGATTTACTTTCACTTAGAAATTTAATTCGAAGTTCGAGGAGATTGGGTGCTGGGTGGCCCATGAAGGGACGATGCTCGCTTCTGCTGCCGGTCTCTTTAAGGACAGGCGTATTTACGCGACTGGTGGAAATGACAACACAGTGGCCATTTGGGACTTGACTGATCACCCAGTGGATACAGTGGATCTGACCCCAATCAGCAACGGTAGAATCCCCGTCGTCGTTCCGCTTAATCGAGTGCCCTCCATTCTAACCCTTCCACAGATGAAATGGTCAACAGTTTGGCTAAATTTGTGTCGTTCAAGACGATCTCATCAAGTCCAAAGTTTGCGGGCGAGTGCAACCAGGGAGCAGCATTCCTTCGTCGGCACTGCAACTACCTAGGAGCCAAAACGAAGCTCCTGGCTTCCGGGAAGGACACTAACCCCGTTGTCTACGCGAGATTCAGCACTACTACACCGCAGCCTGTACACAAGACGATCCTATTCTATGGTCATTACGATGTTGTTGGAGCAGATACAAATCGGCCAAAGTGGAAGACAGACCCTTTCCAGCTGACTTCGATCAATGGCTTCTTATATGGTCGTGGAGTTTCCGACAACAAAGGTCCCATTCTTGCGGCGTTGTATGCGGCCGCTGATCTGGCGCGGCAGAAGAAGCTTGAGTGCGATGTTGTCTTCCTCATCGAGGGTGAAGAAGAGTCAGGCTCGCAAGGATTCCAAGAGACCGTCCGAAAACATAAATCCTTAATCGGCAGTGTTGATTGGGTCTTACTGGCGAACAGTTACTGGCTAGATGACTACACTCCATGCCTCACGTACGGACTTCGTGGCGTTGTCCACGCAAACTTGATCGTGACAAGTGATCACCCAGACCTGCACAGTGGTATTGACGGCAGTGCTCTCCTGGACGAGCCGCTGAAGGATCTAACAATGCTTCTCGGCACCCTTGTGGGACCTAAAGGCCGGATCAACATCCCCGGATTCCACGATCCTGTGCTGCCTCTTACCGAGATTGAGAAGCAACGTTACGATGCAATTGCGGAAGCGCTCCTGCCGAACCACCCAGAGATTCCGGACAGCCAGGCTTTCACGAACTCGCTCATGTATCGCTGGCGGGAGCCGTCTCTGACCGTTCACTCCCTTGACGTTCCTGGGAACAAGAACGCGACGACAACAATCTCACGCAAGGCGAAAGCTAGCCTATCCATCCGGATTGTTCCTAATCAAGACGCCGATCAGGTTGCAGCGAGCTTGACGGCCTACGCGCAAGAGCAATTTGATCTGCTGGACTCTCAAAATGAACTCACAGTCGAGATCACAGGACAATCTGACCCTTGGCTGGGCGACCCGGATAACGAAATATTCGAGACTTTGTCTGAAGCTATCACTGCCGCGTGGACACCTGACCATGACAACAAGAAGCATAACTATCCTCCTCTCGAACGTGGTCGAGCTGGCGGCCATGAATTACTCCGCACTGATTCATCCGACAGTATTGCATCCCACATCGACCGCATTATCTATTCGACCACGTCTTCTTCTGCAGGGAAACAGGCTGCGAGGAAACAATCAGCGTCTTCTGCCACGATTCCCACCTCTTCAACCCTCGCAAGAAACTCCAAGCCTGCTTCCACTCCACTAGATGAAAACCAGGAATCCCGTGCTCACGGTTCCGGAAACCAGAAGGCGAACTCTGAGACGTCTGCTACTCGTACTCCTGTCAAGCCTATCTACATCCGGGAGGGTGGTTCTATACCTACCATTCGATTCCTGGAAAAAGAGTTTGGGGCGCCCGCCGCCCACTTGCCTTGTGGTCAAGCCAGTGACCATGCTCATCTTGATAACGAACGATTGCGTGTGGAGAATTTGTACAAGAGCCGTGAGATTTTCCGTTGGGTGTTTGAAAAGCTGCCGACCAAAGCAGCTGAAAGCAGCTCGTAAGCTATTTATTTGGCGTTGGGGGAGATCATTCCAGCATGCAGTTGCGGGCGTCATTAATAATGTGAGATCTAGAAATTGAGGATGGGTAGTTGTATCAGAGACATGGTTATAGAAAAATTTAAGTAATATTATACTATATAAACCATTGCTTATCATATTTTTTTCCCTTGGACACGGACTCGTAACCCCCTCGTTGAGTCTCGAGAAAAAACACCTTATGTGGAGTGAGTGAGAACGGAACCGGCTTTGCGGTCGTATATCTAGGACACAACAGCCCAGCATTGTTTGGACGCCTTACGACAGTAACGAGTGAGATATACAGCAGAAGTAACAAATATAGAAACTAGATTATTATGTGAATATTTCTTTCTGTGCCCCCGATATCTTACTGAACAGCATTCGATCGACTTTATTCGATCTTCCCATTCTGAAAACAACCAAGCGGAACCGGCTTCTCCACCGGATATTATTGGCCAAACCCTTAACTCCGTCGCGGTCCCGCTTGTTGTATATGATCCTGACCATGAGATGAACTTTCATTCCCTGACCAGAAAATCGCAAGTAGGGAAAGAATAGGGTTTAGTCCTGGACTAATAATAAATACCCTAAAGGAAAATTAAGCATGAATTCTACCCTTCTCAATATTTTTTGTTTCGAGGATGAAGTCCTCCAATTATTGCTTCCAGGGAGTTTATCATTATCTCCGAGCTCCAAAAGACTACCCACCTGGGTGGGGGGTAATACGAATAGTAACATGGCGGGCGAGATATAAAGGTGAGGTAGGACATGTACAACCCACCTCTTTTTCTTATTTCTTCTTCTTCTATCTTCTTCACTCTCGTCTTGTTCTTCTTTTGAACATTCATTGCTCATTGAAGATTCAAGTAGCTAGATCAACATCAACATCAACATCACCACAACTACCGTTTCCCTCGTAGTCCCTTACGAAGTTACACGAATATGGCAACCGAGCATTCAAAAGCATGCTGCGAGAACCCCGTCGCGGTCTCGGGTCCCTACGAGGAGAAAGGAGAATGGATCACCGTTGACGGATTCAAGACTTGTGAGTTTTACTTAACTATCACTTACTCTATATCTAACATCTCCCTCCCGTGCCATACTAACTAACCATCCCAAAACAAAGATATCACCGGTCCCAAAGACGCCACCAAAGCCATTCTCTACCTGTACGATATCTTCGGCATTCGCTCCCAAACCATCCAGGGAGCCGACATCCTCGCGCACGCATCCACATACCTCGTGATCATGCCGGACTGGTTCGAAGGAAAGCCCATCAAGAAAGAATGGTTCCCACCGCAGACGGACGAGCACCGTCGTCTGATCGGGGAGTTCATCCAGACGCGAGGAAATCCGGACCTGGCCGCGCCGCGGGTGCTGAAGGTCCTGGAGGAGCTGAAGAAGACCTATCCGGGGGTGAAGAGGTGGGGGGGTGTGGGGTTCTGTTGGGGCGCGAAGCTCGTTTCGATGATCGCGGCGAAGGGGGATGAGTCCCCGATTGATGTCGGGGGACAGTCGTCGCCGGCGAGGATTGATCCCGAGGAGGCGAAGAAGATTAAGATTCCGATGGTGTTCTTGCCTTCGGGAGAGGAGGATAGGGAGGTTTGTGGGAGGTATTTTGAGAATCTGGCCGGGGAGAAGTATACGGAGACTTTTAAGGGGCAGTGTCATGGGTGGATGAGTGCGCGGTAAGTTTTCTCTTTGGTAGTTGTATTGGGGGGTGGTTGCTGATATGTTGATGATTACAGTGCCGATCTGGAGAAGGAAGAGACTCGGTCTGCGTATGAAAAGGGATACAAGGTCCTCGTGGATTTCTTTGACAAGTATTTGTGAATCAATGCGCCAGCGGGGGCAGATCATGGATGCAAATGAGATGTTCTCTATGTGATTAGATTATCTTACATGAACACGCTAGTGTCCTATGGATGATAGACGCCGAGCAAATGCAATTCAAACATAGCTCACCATATCCTCTTTGCCACCATCTCGTATCTTTTCACGCCCTCAATATCGGCACCTGTATCTTTTCCCGATTTATCCCTCTCTTCTCTGTCCTTCACTTTCCTCAACCCCTCCGGATCATCCGCGTATATCCATCGCTTCTTGTCATCATCAACCTCAACCACTCCCCAGCCGCCAACGCGTCTGCCTCCTTCGACAACGAACTCCCTCGGACGAGAAGTGGCTGCGGTTCCCTGAGAAGACTTCTGTCCCGCGTTCCCGCTTGCGGACCGGAAGAGCTCCTCTTGTTCGCGGATCTTCATGGCCTTGTACCTTGACCGGGCGAAGGATAGCAGACAAATGCCAAGAGCGAGTTTGAGGATCAGCAGCACGGCATATCCGGTGAGTACGATGATGATCGTGAAAATGGGGAGAGACATTGCGGAAGGCGGGGTAGCGTTGGCGATGACAGACTGGAGGAAGGATGAGATATGGTTGATGGAATTTGGGATCGCAGTTTTGAGCGTGAATGGGGCCGAAGATGGGGAGGGAGAAGAAGAATAGTGTCTATGTATCGACGACAGCGATGTTGTATCTGAAGAAGTCGATGGCGGGAGCTGCGGGAGCCACGCCGTAAGGAACATTTGGTACGTCTGCACAGAGACACGGAAAAAGAGACATGAAAGGGGGATAACAGGTAATCCCAGTCGTCGGGTCAGGTTCTGATCAGCGAATGCGTTGGTGTAGTAATCCTTGGCCAGCACGTCGAGGAAGCGACCATAGATGGCCGGACGGGTATTGTTGAACTTGTTGATGTAAGCGTGTTTCAGCCAATCTACAAGCATCTCGGAACCCAGCACCACAAGAAATGGTCCGAGCAATTGACCCAGATTGGCGAAGAAGGAATTGGCCCCAGTGAGGGAAGACAACAGAGAGGATGGGAATATCGTGAACGACTGAGGCAGAATCGATGAAGCGGATCGTGGAGGGGTTGACAGCGGCGTGCTGTTCGTACTGGCATTACCGAAGCCCGAGCCTATCGTGCCAAAGAAATTGAACGCTCGCGTCTCAACGATATTCCGGGATGCGATGATGATCAGCATCAGCCAGAGCTGAAATCGCTCGACAACATCCGCACAAGTAAGCTGGAAGAGGTTTTCCTTCTCGAACTTCTTGAAGACCGTCGATTTTATCTCGACGAACTGGTTCGAGAGCAGAAGAGTGATCAGAGCGTTTGAATAAGAGTTCACCGCTACATTGAGTGTGATGGCCTGGTAGAAGAGAGAGATGGCATGAATCACGGTGTATGCGAGCGCAATCAGAAATAGCCAGAATGGCCGGAAGACTTTACTCCGTCCGTCGGGCCTCCTTTCCAAGGCTTCACGGGAGAAAAGGCACTCCAAAACATCTTGTCCGATGGCAGACAAGAGACGGTCGCTGACTTCCAGAACATTGTAGATGACGTAGAGCTTGATAGCCGCCTGGCCTCGAATCCAGTGGTATACCCTACTTGCGTCGAAAAGCATGAGACCGCAACAGGTGGCGATCATAAGCAATCCCTTCAAAATGTCCGCTTTGTCATCTGGCAGCAACGCAGAGGGAATGGACTTTTGCCTGCGATGCCTCTGGCCAGCAGGTCGTGCCGGGCGCCGTGTATATTCCGGTTGTTGTACCGTAGGTCGAGTTTTTGCATCCCGGTCTGAAAGAGATGGTTCTCGCATCGTAGAGGAACTAGCAGACACGCTCCTCGAGCCAGGCTCGCTTTCTCTCCCTCTGTGCTCCGGAGGCTTCCCTTGCCTCCGTCGTCTCCATACCCTTCCAACCCCTTTCACGACAAACCCTGAAATAAACTGGATCTCGACACCGAGATTAACAGCCCATGAATGGGCCAATATATAGAGAGCCTTGACGAAACGTAAAGGAAGTATTGTGAAAGAGTACAACCATGAATCAAGACACGCCAAGGCGCCAAACCAGAGTACTTGCTCCAGGGCCGGAGGCAACATAAAGAAATTCTGCAGTCTCTCAATCTTAACTCGTGATGATTCGTAAGGAAAGTCGCTAGTAACAGAGCGATGAATATACAGCGGAGAAGGGCGACTGGAAGAGAGTTCTAACTGGAGGTATGTGGGTATAGAGAGCGGGGGAAGTGGGATAGCCTGCGGCATCGGAGAAGGGATTGGGTCGGCAATCTGTGAGGGAAGCAGGTTATTTTTGTGCTCTAAATCGATTCGATTCGGAGCCGATCGTTCATGCTTCGGCCGTTGCATCCAATTATGTCCGAGGCGTTCATTGCCAATCGAGGAAGTCCGCTGGCGTGCGGAAGCAGGTGTGGATGTAGTCCGGGACCCGTGTCGACGATGTCGAAGAGTAGATGAAGAACCTTGTGCGAGAGGACCAAATAATTCAGGAGATTCATCAAGGTAGATATCTTTCCTGCTCCTGGACTGCGAAGCTGGAGTTTTCGACTCCTCTGGTTGTCGCTTAGAGGGGGTCGATTCCTGCATGCCGGCCAATCCTGTTCGCAGTGTCAAAGATGGTGTATTGCGCAACTCCCTCTGTCCCTTGTCCTGATCCGACGGAACCTTGCGGTATGGGATAGAGTCGGGTGACGATGTGAGTTCTTGTATTTGTTCCGGGGACAACTTCATAACCTTTTCCTTATCTCGTCGTAGCTGGCCTGAACTGCCATTGACATCTGGAGAACGGATATCTGGCAATGATGGAACTACCCTCACTTCGTCTCCATTGCCTTCAGAATTTGGGACCACAATTCCCAGCCCAGGCGCTGAAGTGTTGGTATTCTTTCCTTCTATATCTGAACTCATTTGAATATCCGATGCCCCATTAGCAACCCTTGGTGAATGCTGATATGTATCCGGGAATCGAAATTCAGCGTCGATAAATTCATCGCAGGCTCTTCGTCTCTCTTGATCCCGTTTCATAATCGTTATCTTCTCCTCGCCCGTCACCGGTGTAGCATCGGCGTTCGGAGGCGTCACTAAATCTGCCAGCACAGTTCCCGCTTGCTGATGAGCAGCGATCCTTTCAAGGTTGTCCACGTCCACATGTACTGTATTTCGACTTCCAGGCTGCACGACAGAGTGCAAGTCGCGGTCTGTCAGAGACTCTGTCCCAACCTGCTGTGATTCCTCTCTAGGTTGCGCCACCATCCTCTGCCCATTATAACTGTCTTCAATAGGAGTCACCAAGCCCGACTCTTGAGAATATTCGAAGGCATCCTTATCAAGCACGGAATCATTATCTGATTCAAGACGGAGGTCCGGTGGAGGCGGTCTGGTATGGCGGTTCTCTTTGCGATGCTGCGTGAAAGACGGCAGAAGCGAAGGCGACTGACCGGGGGCGATCATACTTGATGATACACATCAGTGTGTGCCACCACAGAATCTCTCATCAGCAGTCCAGCAGGGTATTTAAGGGTGGTGCAGGCCCCCGGACTGCATTGGAGAGTGTCAAGTCTGTCGCTGTCGATGATTATCTGGGGAATGTCGGGGTCTCGGAGTTTAATCACCTCCTAAGCTAGTTACCGCGACCCGAGCGGTCTGGAATCACGCAAATCTTCGCGGAATATTTTGCTTTGGAAATCATAATAGTTATCTAGACTGATAATAGTTATTTTCTTAAAAATTGCTTTGAATATAAATACTGAACGAGGGTGCTCTCTACCAGGACAGCCCGCTAGTGTGTCCAAGAAAGTACCTATATAGAGTCCCATCCAACAACACCTATTCCAACACACCACTTCTTATATAACTGTTACAGAACCTAGGTATACTCATACAATACTGCCCCTGCTGACCACCTAGGTCATGTGTACACTAGGATATAGCTAGCCACCCCTCTAGAATAAGACTTCAGCTTTCTTCCCCCACTTTCTGTGTCAATAACAAGACCCTCCCCGCATCCCACAAGAGCCATGCTAATACCAAAGCTCTGTAGATGTCCTGGGATCGTGGGTCCCCATTTGCCATTTCCCGCAGAGCACGCCTCATCAGGCTCGTCCAGGCACTTGAAGCATGTACTTTGCGTTCCAGAACTGTAGATCTCCGATAGAAAAAAAAAAGGGTTAGAATCAAAGTCTTGATTATGCTAGAAATAATGCTGAACTTACTGTCCCATAGTGCACCATATTAAATGGCCATCCGACATGCATATTCTAAGAAACAAGTCAGATGCATACTTTCGATTTTGTGTAAGAAAGTCCACGACGCAACATACCATTCTGGGAGCTACCAAAGTCTGAAAATGCCTGGTTGCCGATAGGAAACGCGGCTAGCGCGTTACTGGTGATATCTTTATCGGGGAAGTTGTGCGCCAGAGCGATATAGGATAGGTACGTCAAGGAACCGCCGAGAGAGTGGCCAGTGGATTCCAGAGTATAGTTGGGGTACTTCTGGACGAGATCCTTGACGGCGGATATGACGCTGTCATGCACGGAAGACCAGGGTTTGTAGACGCCATTTATGACCTGGACATCATTAGGAAATGTTACTCCTGACAACGTCGGAGTGACTAGTTCTATGTCGAGATCATTGACAAAGTCGGTGACTGGGAGCTGTGAGCCTAGAGAGAATCCTCCGCGACGGATATGTAAGTCATACCAGTCGTTGATCCACGCATGACCACTGAAATCCGCCGCTTTGAGTCAGAATATCCAATAAACCCCTACATCAACCAGAGTTATTGGCCCGAAAGCTGCAGGACGTAAGCTAGCAGAGCCTACCTGAGTATCTGTATCATCATCGTTTATCTGGTGGGTAATCGTGACATCGAAAGCTTGATTTTGACAGTCGGTATACGCAGCAGAAGAAAGTTGAGCGGTCCGGTGGAGTTCGGCAAAGATAGCAGGATCTGGTTTCACGATACATACTTTAGGAATCAAAACAACTTTAGAGAAAGGTGAAAACCAGAATCGATCCTTGGGTGTCTCTCCTCTCAACGACGGGGGCTGCTCCTGTAGAGAGGGCATATAAAACTCCGGTAAGGAATGGGGTATACATGGCGGGAATTATTCGTAGATATCGTGTATTAGACAAAAGAATGGCATACACTATCCGGGAACGATCACTCCATTCTCCTTATTATATTATGCATCTATCTCAGGGGATTCGTCTCATGGAAAGGCTATACACACATCCACTTAGACATTTTCAAGATGGCCACTCAGAGGTCAGAAACGGCTTTCAGTGACGAGCGGCATCACATTATCCCAGTAAATAGGGGACGAGGATACGGAGGTGTAACTCTAAAACGAAAAAGAGGCTCTGCTGATCAGCGGAAGGTTTCTTTAAGGTACGTACTTAGTATCAATCTAAATGTCAAAATATAGACCACGCTATTTATAGAAATGCTTGTCGATAACGCAAGGATTTCGCAGAAGTCAGCAGTTCATATCAGGTACCTCTTCTGGTAAAAGTCCTGGTCACGTATCTAGAGAAAAGGGGTTCAGTATTTCTCTCATTGTTGATTTCAAGTTAAGGTCCCTGTGTGGTTGGAGCCATATCGTACCTAATACTACCTATATACCCAGGTCACGCCAAGACTGTTAATGGGAGATCTTAGTGGCCGCCACAACAGTTGAAGCGGGATCATTATACGACGGTCTATATTCAAATGGCGAATAGACGTTATTGAACATTTGAAGATATCGCGGTTTGATGGCATTTCTGATTAGCCAGGGACTTTCTCTTCCTTTTTGCGATCAGTCAGTCAATCGTAGAGACGAATCACCGCCCATTAAGGAGCAGATAGACTTGCAGAGATACAGACCATAACTACGAATACGACAGCCGCAGACTGAACTTTAAGTGCGCATGAAGATCTTGCAAGTAATGGGTTTTATTCCGACAGGTATATGGACCGCTATTAGAAGAACGCGTATCATATTCATGGAACGCGACTAGAGGGCATCTCAGTAAGAGGATAGTTCTCCTCAACGGAGCCCCATTCTCGCGATCTAAGATGGCTTCTTTGCATCTGTCTCTCTTCATCATCGGCCAACTTGGTAAAACCGCTCACGTCAGACCTGCTGTAGGGTACGTCGCAACGGACTGACTGCAGAGATGGGTAATAACGCCGGTAGGAGAAGTATGCTACCAATAGGCCGAGCAGTGAGCCGCAACTAACATCGTAGACATCATGTCGATAGTCGGCGAGACGGGACATGGCTATCAAGGCGGCGCCCATCAAGGGCACGAGAGAAAGCAGGGACCGGCCAAGATCGGCCCCAGGGCGTAAGACGTGCATCTGCCCGGCAAGAAAGCTGTGTTATGCGAAAGCAACGCTATCAGTATCATATAAAGGGCGGCTCGAGGCTAGCGGAGGACGTACAATGAGAGGTATCCAAGTCCTCCAAAAGCGAAACTACTATGACCACTGGGGAAGCTCCGCCATCCCTCCTCGAGGATATGCCCATTGGTCTGAGTGCAGACCCTGAAAGTAACGAGTAAATGCTCGGCTGTTCCTTTATCGGGTTTACAACGCGAGATGAGATCAGGCCTTGGCCTGCCGACAGCATTTTTGATCACGTCGGTGATGAAGGAGGACAGCGCCAGAGTGACCAGCAGACCGAGCACTGTTACGTGAACCTTGTGCGCATCAGGACAGAAAAGAGCTGCCCATGCAAGGATGATCAAGAGAGGTATGGCTCCAGCGTATATGATAGACCACACTTGGAGCGGTCAGAAAAACGCCGCAGAGAGAGTTCCTATTAGACCTTACAGACAGTGACCCTCTCCACCACAGCAAACGGGTATTGAATAGAGGCATTATCTAAGGAAAACATTCGATGGAAAGGTTTGGCAATTATCTGGATCTGTAGATGTGATTATTAGCATTCGGTTCGATCTCTGATGATAGCAATTTGAACATTGAGAGCACCAATTCGTATGGAAGTCAAACTAACCAATACCCATCCTGCAGTAATCAACCCCAAGGCAACATAATCAGATGCATATGACCTTTGCCAGAAACGAGACAGGGCTCCGGCAACACCAGGTCTGTTCGAGAGAGGCACAGGCCTCGGAGATCCCGCGTTGCGCGACATGAGAACTTAAAGGTTTAAGAAAACGGAGAATGAGAGTAGGGTTGAGATCGCATGGCGCGAATAAAGGAGAAAAAAAAAATAATTGAGTGAAATACAGGCTCTGTTGATAAGGATAACAGTGAGCACGCTTCAACGTAAGCTGGCTCGACGGATAAGATGTGCACGGGCCACTCACCTTCAACTCTCCGACTCGGACGAGGTTGGAGAAATGCTCTCTGGTCATCAGCTGCACTTTTACGCCAACATCAGATTTAAAAACTAGCAGACTTGCTATAACTTTCGCGACACCGAGGAGACACCATTGAACCTATATTAGCTACCGCTCATGGCCGAAGGCGCACAGCAGAGAGCTGTCACGGCGGCGTTTCCTCCGCCTCCGCCTTTCTGGAAGCATTTCACACCTGCCAATCTCCAGAAACTCGAAGAGATCAAACAGGAAGCAACTCAAGGAGAGGATACCAAGCGGAAAAAGGAATGGACACCCACGGAATTGCAGGCTCTCAAAGTACCACCTGAGCTTCGCTTCTTGATTCCTCCGGAAGTCCCCAGCAATGGGTACTACAGCGTCTTCGGAGAGCTTCAAAATGTTAGTGACATTCTATAGATCAATGAAGCCTAGTTTTCCTGGGATTTTTAGCTAATTGTTCGTGTATAGCTGTCGACCGCGTTGCCTTCCTTGAAAGAGCAAGGCATAGAACAACTTTACCCTTCCCCTCCAGCGACGGAGGCTGGCGATGAACAGGCCCCTTCGCGCCCTTTAAACCATGCCTATTATCTCCTGAAGATTAGCAAGTCGTTGCTGTTGAATTTCCTTGAGTTTATCGGCATCCTTTCAATAGCCCCAGAACAATTCGAATCTAAATTGGAAGATATGCGAAATCTCTTCGTCAATGCGCACCACCTGCTCAATCTCTACAGGCCTCACCAGGCTCGAGAGTCTCTTATCCTGATGATGGAAGAGCAACTTCAGAAGACGAAGGAAGATATAGAAGAGATGGACCAAGTCAAAGCCAAAGTGGAGGCCATTCTACAGCAGTTGAAGACAGAGGGCCATGACGCGGATACTGCTTCTGAGTCTTTACTCGAGAAAAGTGAGGCGGACAAAGAACTGAATAAGAAGTCTGTTGAATATGCACAGCAGATCTGGCAATTGCTGGACGAGGAGAACGGCACCGATTGAAGGTTCACATCTGTGCATCGGCAAGAGTTACGGCGCCGTACATCGCATCTTAAGTCTGCCTAACAGCTGAATTATCCCACGTGAACTGCTGGAGATTATTTCTTCCTCAGATTAGCTCTGACTGCGCGTCATCTTCAGCTGCATGCGATGTGCTTCGCTCAAGTGCTTACTCAGTTCAATTCTTTGAACTAGTGGTGTTAATGAACTCTCTGGGAGTCGCAGAGTTGTGCTCTTGAAACCCTGGATTTTTTTAGTGCTGGGCAAATACATGTTGCAATGCGACTTTCGGACTACAAACACAGCAGCGAGATCTCCGATCGCAGCGCGCGTTCAAGCTGTTTCTATCTAGATCAAGTGGGCCGGCATGCAGCTTTATCCGCACCCGCATCACGTGATATTCACGCACCATAAAAACAACCGAAAATTTCCCACCCACAAGATCTCCTCGACGCTCTGCAGCAGCAAATTGACTTTGCTCACTGCTCACAATGCAACACCCGAGACATGGATCTCACTTGTGAATTCATACTCTTTGATATTCAGTAGGATCACTATTAGCTCGAAGGAAGGGAACTCGCCACTATCTGATCGCGTCATTTCGGCGAGCTTTTTACGAGGTCATGGGCAAAGCCAGATCACCGTCACATTGGCGACTATTACGGAGCTGGAAGCTTGCTCTCAACCGTAGTCGCTTTTTTGGTACGTTCCATCACCGTCTTATCTCGTCCCCTTTATTACTACCTCCAATGATGATTGATGCTTTATTTAATATGTTTCAACCCCATATGAAAACTCAAAAGTGTTTTTTGATTTCATCGTGCATCTACTATCTGAAACCGAAACTCAATTCATGTCAATTCTTTCGGTTATTATCATGTTGTGTGTCGTCTATATGCGAAGAATCGTTTTGCTGACTTGGATTCGCATAGGTCTTGTATTGATACCCATCTATTTGTCGGTAGTTTATTAGCTGTCGACATTAGCTTAGCGTTATGAATCAAAACTATTGGACTGATATCTTTTTCTCTTTCCATCATATCTGCGCATGCTGAGACAACGAGATCGTTTCTCAAAAGACGTAGTATACTAGTCCAGACAGATACATAAAGGAGGATTATATATTTCAACTTTGGCTTCTACCAATATTACAGTCAAAAATTCAATATTTATGACGAGACGCCCCAAGAACACTTTTTGTCGTCGGCCAAGTACGCTGATATTGACATGGTCGGGAGCTCGGTTCCAGTGGCAACTGAATGGAATATATCATCATGAGCGCAGAGACCGATCGCTAAGAAGGCCATGGCATATCAACAGTGCGCAGATTCCCAGTGGTGTTGAATGTAGTTACTGCATTCCATCATAAATGGTCGTCTCCATAGAATAGTCCACATATTACTATTCCCGGATTTCGGATATCTCAGAGAAGCAAGCTGCTCTATCGCGAATCGGTGAACGGTAGCCGAGCCGAGATACGATGCTGATTCGAAGGATCGGAACTAACAGAACCCGCAAGCGGACAAGTTAGTTAGTCAGATTCTTTGGTCTTTGGCTGATTCAGCGGAGGTCCGGAATAGTCCGTCCTTCCGGAATATATAAGACGGAGCTTTCTCCCGTCATTTTTCCGAACCGGGCCTCGTCAGTGCATCTAATTTAGTAATAAGGCCCTTTTTTTTCCCCGTAAAATTGTTTATTCTCCAGACCTTCCAGCGGTCTGTCTTTTATCGCATGTATCCTACGCCAAGATCGGCGTCGAGGTCCGAAGACGAAGCCCTCGACGGGCCCCGGCGGACGCGGACCGCTAGGGCGTGCGATTCTTGCTACAGAAGAAAGGTCGGTTTTATCACCAATCAGCCATACAGAGAGACTTATCGAACCATATCACGGTTAATATTCCGATTGGTTAGCTGACATATAAGCCACTATCTCCAGATAAAATGTGATGCGGAACGTCCGCAGTGCAACTGGTGCAAGCATCACAATATTCCGTGTACTTTCGAGAGAGCCTATCGCGTTAGACGCAAGAGAAAACAGGTATCTGATGGGTAATGAATTCAGATTAGTCCTATGGGCTTGTTGGTTGTCACCGCTGACAGATATCACTGCAGGCAGAATGACTCCCCCAGCTTGGCGGAGCGCATGGATAAAATAGAAAGGATTCTGACGGAGAGATTGGCCAAGAAACCAGGTCCGTGACTGACAGATCCAGTATGTCTTGTTCTGCATTAAGCATTCTGGTGTATTACAGAGCAATCTGAACACCACCCGGTGCCCGATATCAGGCAAGATATTGCACCAGCGGCGCAAACAGCACCTTCCTATTTCGGAAAGCTCCATTTTGCGGGACACGACTTGGGAGTTATTTGCTCATACAATGGGATCCCATTCTTCTCTCCAGAAGGCCAACGTTGGGTCGAAGCCTGTACCGGACAGCGGGTCGCCTTCGACAAGCTCTGTACGTTTGGGCCGCCGTGGCAGAACACAAGAAATCTAGGATCCAATCCTATTCTGATGAACTTGCAGTCGTCGGGTTCATTGGAACTTCCTGACCGCAGGCTGGTGGAAGAGTATATAGACCACTATAACGCGTCAATCTTCCGCCGTGTCCTTCCTGTCGTGGAGAAGACTCTGTTCGCCGAGACAATCAACGCAGTTTATGGTCAGCCATATGGTAACCAAAATGTTAGCGGCACGGCATGCATATACGCCTTTCTGGCTTTTGGAACTGTTTTGAATATTCAGGGACAAACAGCTCCAACTGTGGATAGTGAGAGCTATGCGATGAAAGCTTTTTCTCTGCTCCCACAACTCCTACAGGAACCGGTCAATGTAAACGGGTTGCAAACTTCCATAATGCTGGTAAGTATTGGTTTCTACATCTCCTCTATCGTTATGACTATCCGTATGCTTCTGCCCGATCTCAACTATAATAGATCTAACGTTGCATTCTTAGTCTATATGTGAACATCTTTCGGGAAACACGCCGACCGCAGCCTCTATATCGTCTCTTGCAGCACGGTCCATATTCATGCTTGGGGCCCACAGATACCCGAGCAGCGCTGACTCGATCCCCTCACCAGAGGACAAGGGCGCATTGACCGAACATCATCTCCGAAATCTATTTTGGCTCTGCTACTCAATCGATAAAGAGATATCTTTGCGTACCGGCCAACCCCCATGTATCGTTGACTCGCATTGCAATCTTACCCTACCAGCGCATTATGTCGCTCAGTTCTATGCCAGATTCGGTCGTCAATCGCAGCCTAACGATTATCCCGAAGTCCCCCTGTTTCCACTCGATCTTCGACTTAGCATCATAAAATCAAGAGCGTACGATGCGCTGTACTCCGAGGGAGCCCTCCAGAAGAGCGACGCGGAGCTTCTGAGAGCTATACGTGAACTCGATGCCGATCTGGAGAGATGGAGGATCTCGTTGCCAGCCCGAATCCGGCCGACCGTGTCTTTCTCCCACGACATGCCAATCGATTCCACCATGGATATGGGCGTTGCGCTGCTGCGGCTCGACTATCATCACTGCATGGCGACCATCCATCAGGCGACCAGTCGTTGCAAAGCATGGACTGGCACTGAGGGGGGTGTGATGGATGGAGTCGGGTCGAGTCTGGCTTTATCTGTCGAGGCCAGTCGATCCACCATATTCTACCTACAGACTGCGGAACACGTTTTAGGCGATGACTGCTTCTGGTACGCTTCCGTGTTCTTTTGTTCTCCAAAGTCTCGTGCTAACTGGAACACCCTTAGGGTTATCCTGTTCTATCCGATGTCTGCAGTTCTGACCATCTTCTGCAATATCCTTCTACATCCCCGCCGCCCGGAAGCCGCCAAGGACTGCGAATTACTTCACAAAGCTTCCTTTCTCGTTCGGGGCATTTTCGGCCGACACCTTTCCGTGAACGAAATCATTCACCTCAAGCTGATTACAGAGTTCGTGACCGAACTAGGCAGGCTCGCCAGCTGCGCGATTGAAAAGGCGCGCAATGAGTGTGGCGCTTGAGCATTCTTCTTCAATAGTTAATGACAGGTTTTAATGACATAATATATGTATAGACGGACTTTCCTTGTTTCATTCCTCGGGAAGATATTCCCCCCTTAGTTGCGCTGCATGCTTGATGAGCTGCATGAAGCATAATGGCATAGTTTCGAGAAAGATCCCTTTGGGACTAGTTTAGATAAAGTCGCTGGGATCTCCTCTGTTCCGGCCCCGGTATATTCAGAATACCCTACAGGTCCTAACCGCCGTCTAAATTTGCATAACTAGCATACCAACTTGACACATCAATCTTCTGGCTTGCCGGGAGACAGTCTCTCCGATCGCCGACCAATCTAGACTCGTCATCAATGTATGCTGCTTTCAGCCGTCGTTAGGTGGGGGAGCTGTTTGCGGTTCACATCTCGGAGAGGCGCCACCAACGGCAGATCGGTGATCTTAAGCACCGATGCTGTACGGAATTGGTGAGTTGAGAATATAGTGTGGCAATAGTATCGTTCAGATTTATTATTGGGTAGGATCTGATAACCAGAAAGGCTGCGTGGATGCACCGTCGTGGCCCTCCACTTGGATGAAATCTAATATTTAGTACTAGAGTACGTAGTTAACTTAATTCGTCCTCCGAGTCGGAGACCGATGCCCGAATGACCGTCTTACCGCTGAGTCAGCGGAAGTAACTACGCCGGAAAGAGTAATCTAACTTATATTTCCTCGCACGAGCACCCCTTTCTTCTAGAAGATTTACCCGACGGGATGAACTAAGCGGAAGTGAAAGATGGCAAAAGCCATTGAGTTTGTATCTTCTTTCGGTTCGGATAGTCAACGCACCCGACACCAAATAAAGTAGCTGAACGCGGAACTTCGCCATTGTACCCACAGATCATCCACCTGTCAACGCAATCTGGCTCGGTTCGTCAAACAACCGGAATATCAGGGTGGATCTGGAACTTTGCCTAGCCTGGATGTGGCCCACAGTGATGGAAATCGTAGCGGGCTGTGGCTGATTCCGAAGCCCTGAGCTGGGGAAAGCTTTCTGATGGAAGAATAAATAGACTGCTGCGTCCGTGTCAGAATGAAGCTGTCCAGGTTGATCGAACTGCAGACACCATGGCGACCCCAAAGGAAGCCCTGTCGTCGGAAGACGCGATCTTTCGGAATGACGATGACAGCGCCGCTACGGTCTTCGTTGGCGATGCTGCCACTGAAGAGAAGAAGGGATCCAGCAATACTGCCGACTGGAGCTTGATGCCGAAAGTCAAGGAGATTCATGAAAAGGAAATCGAAGCAGGTTTCAAGGGCCGTGAACTCGGTGTGACCTGGAAGGATCTCAAGGTGGAAGCCATCAGTGCCGATGCTGCGGTCAACGAGAATGTCCTGTCTCAGTTCAACATCCCGAAGCTCATCAAAGAAGCTCGACACAAGCCGCCCCTCAAGACCATCCTCGACAATTCACATGGCTGCGTGAAGCCAGGAGAGATGCTCCTGGTCCTGGGTCGACCGGGCTCGGGATGTACCACGCTCCTGAAGATGCTGTCCAATCGTCGTGCTGGCTTCGCGTCAGTCAGCGGTGAGGTACGCTTCGGGGCAATGAGCCATGAAGAGACCGCCCAATATTGTGGCCAGATTGTGATGAATACGGAAGAAGAACTGTTCTTTCCAACCCTCACAGTCGGCCAGACCATGGACTTTGCCACGAAGCTCAAGTTACCATTCCACCTTCCGAGTGGGGTCCAGTCGCGAGAGGAGTACCGCATCGAGACCAGGGACTTTTTACTCGAATCGATGGGGATATCGCACACGCACGACACCAAGGTCGGAAATGAGTATGTTCGTGGAGTGTCCGGAGGAGAGAGGAAGCGTGTCTCGATCATCGAGTGTCTTGCAACGAAAGGTTCCGTGTTTTGCTGGGATAACAGTACTCGTGGTTTGGACGCCAGTACTGCACTGGAGTGGACGAAGGCCATCCGGGCCATGACGGATGTTCTTGGACTGTCCACCATCGTCACTCTGTACCAAGCAGGAAACGGAATCTACGATCTGTTTGACAAGGTCCTCGTCCTCGATGAGGGCAAGGAAATCTACTATGGTCCCATGAAGGAGGCTCGACCCTTCATGGAGAACCTCGGGTTCGTCTGCAGAGACGGCGCAAATGTGGCTGATTACCTGACTGGAGTGGTCGTGCCGACTGAGCGCCAGATCCGCGAAGGATACGAGAGCAAATTTCCGAGAAACGCAGACCAGATCCGCTCGGAGTACGAGAAATCCGATCTCTTTACGCAAATGACGAGTGAATACGACTACCCCAATACCGAAGACGCTCTCTCCCGAACGGAAAACTTCAAAGAATCCGTTGCATTTGAGAAAGATAAACGTCTCGCCAACCACAGCCCATTCACGGTCAGCTTCCCTGACCAGGTGAAGGCCTGTATCGTACGACAATATCAAATTCTCTGGGGTGATAAGGCAACGTTTTTGATCAAGCAGATTTCCACCCTGGTTCAGGCTCTCATTGCGGGATCTCTTTTCTACAACGCCGCCGAAAACTCCTCTGGTTTGTTCATCAAATCCGGTGCCCTCTTCTTCTCTCTTCTATTTAACAGTCTGCTTTCCATGTCCGAGGTCACGGACTCTTTCCGTGGACGACCTGTTCTCGTCAAGCATAAATCTTTTGCTTTCTTCCACCCTGCAGCATTCTGTATTGCACAGATCGCTGCTGATATCCCAATCCTCCTGATCCAAGTTAGCATTTTCTCTCTTGTGGTGTATTTCATGGTTGGTCTGACTATGAATGCTGGTCTGTTCTTCACGTACTGGATTATCATTTTCTCGACTACAATTGTGAGTAGTTTGCTTCTCCCGCGACCCGAACAGAGCTAACAAGTTGCTGCAGTGTATGACAGCCTTGTTCCGAGCGGTCGGAGCTGCTTTCACGACATTTGACGGCGCGTCGAAAGTCTCCGGTTTTCTCATCAGTGCCCTGATTATGTATATTGGATACATGATCCCAAAGCCACAGATGCACCCGTGGTTCGGTTGGATCTACTGGATTAACCCGCTGGCATATGCCTTCCAGAGTCTCTTAGCGAATGAATTCCATGGAAAGATGATCGCTTGCGTGGCGAATAACCTGGTACCAAATGGTCCTGGATATACTGATCCAGCCCACCAGTCCTGTGCAGGTGTTGGAGGAGAGATACAGGGTGAAACAAGTGTCACCGGAGACGCATACCTGAAGTCTCTTGGTTACAGTCATTCCCATCTCTGGAGAAACTTTGGAATCGTGTGGGCATGGTGGGCGCTGTTTGTGGCTGTCACCATCTTTTTCACGACTTTGTGGAAGTCAGCAGGGGAAACGGGCCACACGATGCTTATCCCTCGAGAAAATCTGAAGCAGGTATATGCTCAGCATCGTAAGGACGAGGAGTCGCAAGCGGATGAAAAGCAAGTGGGCAGCAGTTCCTCTTCGGGCACTGGTGTGCAAGCTAGAGATGCGATTGATGACAGCCTCGTTCGGAATACATCCGTGTTCACCTGGAAGAACCTCACATATACAGTCAAGACTCCCTCTGGGGACCGTGTCCTTCTCGATAATGTGCATGGATGGGTGAAGCCTGGCATGCTGGGTGCCTTGATGGGCTCCTCTGGTGCCGGAAAGACGACCTTGCTCGATGTCCTCGCCCAGCGGAAGACTGAAGGTACGATTCACGGTTCTATCATGGTCGACGGACGTCCTCTCTCCATTTCCTTTCAGCGATCCGCCGGTTACTGTGAACAACTCGATGTTCATGAGCCCTTTGCAACGGTCCGAGAGGCACTCGAATTCTCTGCCCTTCTGCGTCAACCTCGCCACATCCCCAGAGAGGAGAAGCTGAAGTACGTTGATGTCATCATTGATCTGTTGGAGCTTCACGATCTCGCAGATACCCTGATTGGTAAGGTCGGGGCTGGTCTTTCCGTGGAGCAGAGGAAGCGCGTCACCATTGGTGTTGAACTTGTGTCGAAGCCTAGTATTCTCATCTTCTTGGACGAACCCACTTCCGGTCTCGACGGTCAGGCAGCTTACAACACCGTTCGTTTCTTGAGGAAGCTTGCAGATGTTGGTCAGGCTGTCCTTGTGACCATTCATCAGCCGTCAGCGCAACTGTTCGCCCAATTCGATACTCTCTTGCTTCTCGCAAAGGGAGGCAAAACCGTCTATTTTGGCGACATCGGTGACAATGCTCAGACTGTCAGGGACTATTTTGCAAGATACGGAGCTCCTTGTCCCACGGAGACCAACCCTGCGGAACACATGATCGACGTGGTCTCTGGCGTCCTCTCTCAAGGCAAGGACTGGAACAAGGTTTGGTTGGAGTCTCCTGAACATGACCACATGGTGAAAGAGTTGGATCACATCATCAACGACGCTGCTTCCAAGCCAGTGCAGACACAGGATGATGGACACGAATTCGCAATGCCTCTCTGGGAGCAGACCAAGATCGTGTCACAGAGGATGATGATGGCGCTGTACCGCAACACCGACTACGTGAACAACAAGTTCGCCTTGCACATTGGAACGGCTCTCTTCAACGGCTTCTCTTTCTGGATGATCGGTGACACTGTATCGGATCTCCAGATGCGCCTGTTCACGATTTTCAACTTCATCTTCGTGGCACCCGGTGTCATCAACCAGCTCCAGCCACTGTTTCTCGAGCGTCGCGATATCTACGAAACAAGAGAGAAGAAGTCCAAGATGTATTCATGGAAGGCATTCGTGACCGCCCTGATTGTTTCCGAGATCCCATATCTCTGCATCTGTGCCGTCCTCTACTACGTGTGCTGGTACTACACTGTTGGGTTCCCCAACGACTCGAACAAGGCCGGTGCAACTTTCTTCATCATGCTCGTATACGAATTCGTCTACACCGGTATCGGCCAATTCATCGCTGCCTACGCACCCAACGCAACCTTTGCCGCTCTCGCCAATCCCGTCGTGCTTGGTGCTCTGGTGTCATTCTGCGGTGTCCTCGTCCCCTATTCCCAGATCCAAGCCTTCTGGCGATACTGGATCTACTGGTTGAACCCATTCAACTACCTGATCGGAGGTCTCCTCGTCTTCAATGTCTGGGACTCAGAGATCAACTGCGCTGAATCCGAATTCGCCATCTTCGATCCTCCTAATGGCACCACGTGCGGCAACTACCTCTCTGACTACATGAGAGGTGAAGGCATCCTGACGAACCTCGTCAATCCCGACGCAACCTCCAGATGCAAGGTATGCCAGTATAAGAAGGGAGCCGACTACCTCTACACTGTCAATCTCAAGGACTATTCTGACGGTTGGAGAAACGCCGCCATCGTCGTGATCTTCGCCGTTAGTTCTTATGCACTCGTCTATGTGCTTATGAAGCTGAGGACGAAGGCTTCGAAGAAGGCGGAGTAATCTGATTTATGTCCTTCAAGAATACCTGTGACCCCAAGGTCTTCATTCATGTCCTTCAAGGAAATTTTTGTTTTGATTATTAATGGATGATATATGTTAGACACGTCTCATAAATTGAGACAGTATAGACGTTCCAGGCTTAATGTGTGGGGTATAGATAGATGGGGTTTCCTAATAGATTCAATTTACTACATTTTCATTTCAATTCTGCGTCTATGATAACTTAGTCTACTAACGGTAACTAGTTAACTCAGTTCATAACCGTAGCAAGTTATCATCCATAGATACGTCCCCAGAACAGAACATGAATCATATACACGTCTTCATATCTCAGAAACAGCCGTCCGCTCTAGATTCATCACCGAATCGCAACATATCAGTCCCTGCGCACGCGCTCCGCCTCGCCTGAATTATCATCGAAGAGCGCTGATCCATCATTAAGTAGTTTCCGGGACGAAAAACCACAAGCAGACAGAACGTCGCAAAGAACACGCACGCTCCAAATCCTATCAAATACCAAAGACATGAGTATCGAGCATCGAAGGTACCCTATCTCCTCATCAGGGTATATACTAGGCGAATGGATCAACCCCCCAGCCGCATATATTTATGATCTCGTTCTGATTAGCCAATAGATCTACGACATGTTTGCGGGGTGAAATCTAGATAGCCGACGAAATCTGGAGAAAGGAGGGACTCGCTATTCTCTCGCGGCGACTAGGTAGTAATGGCTATTAACCTCATTGTAGACCTCTGCGGAATCAGCAGTTTCAATGAGGCAATTGAGGACGAAAATAAAGATGACGTTTTCTCAAGACTTGAGGAATAACCTTTCCTGCACGTCATGCTCATGCGGCAAGCATATTGATCCTAAGAATGCGATTCGCGTCCCTGGAATGATATCTCTAAGCCCAGAACTTGGCTGTTGCCATAGGTAGATTTAGTTCCGAGCCTCGAAAGAAGCTATGCCAATCGAATTCTACTCGCGTCAAGGGAGAGTAGACAATCACAAACAAGAGTAAACTGTGCGAGGAATGATTTGACGCATAATCTACCGTGATTGAGCGGGTCTCTTGCATTTTGCCTTTTACAACTTTACTGTAGCTAGTTATAGCCTGCTATATAGAACCGTAACTTGATGTTCACATTGCTTCTTGGCTGATCAATAGCGTATGATGTCAATTTTCCCTAATTCTGCAACTTTATATAAGCAAAGGGGTACTAAGATCCATAAAATAATATAATCATGAGAAATAATGATCCTGATACATTTTTGCATTTATTGACACACCCTGTTTGAGAAGTATAGTCACCACATGGATTATGTCTGTTTCTCATTCAATAGCATGGAGGAGCTTTTCTTGTGGATATCAGCACCGCAGTCAAAGAGCAGTTTGATAATCTCAACAGAAGAGCATTCAACAGCATAGGACATAGATGTTAGATCAATCAGCATGATGAATTAGGATCTGCTCGAAAAAAAAAACATGACAGTAGATCAATCATGTACCATCGTAATTCCACAACATATACACCTAAGCAATGGACATCTTCATCCCGCCATTCGCACAAACCACACTCCCCGTCGTCCATCCACTCTCCTCCGAACAAAGCATATCAATCGTCCCCGCAATCTCAACTGTGAACCCCGGCCGTCTCCCACCCATCTGCTCCCTCACCAACGTATCAAACCTCTCCGCATCCTCCCCCGCCATCTCCTTCACCCACTCCTCACCCTCATACCGCGCCAACGGCGCCGCATCCACATACGGCTGGTTGATCTTCCAGAACTTCGCCCCCACAGTCGCATACATATCGCCCCATGCTGGACCGGGATTGACCGCATTGACCGTCGCGCGAGTCGCGAGCTCCCGACTCCAGCACCGCGTCATCGCTTCCAGCGCCGCTTTCGTCCCCGCATACACCGATTGGCCTTCATATCCAATCGAGGCCGACACGCTGGATACGTTCACGATGCGCCCGGATCGGTCATGCGGGAGATACGGCTCCACGGCCTGCGTGAGGAGTAAGGGCGCGAGAACATTCACGGCATATACGCGATGAAACTCCTCTGCGTCAATCGGTCCGTGTTCCTGATCGTTCAGGAGCTGATTGGACGCCACTCCGGCGTTGTTGATCAGGATGTCGATTTGGAATTTCTTCTCGTTGTTGTTGTTGTATGTCTGGAAGAACTCCTTGGCGGCGAATACGATCCGTGGTGCCGCCTCGGACGGATTGGATAGGTCCGCTCGGATGCACGAGCAGTGGATGCCGTGTGAGGAGATGAGCTCCGAGATGATTTGCTCCGTGAGTGGTTTTGAGGTTGCAGATGTGTAGACTAGGAGCAGGTTGCAGCCTTTCGTGGCGAGGCGTTTGGCTACCGCGGCGCCGATTCCTGGGTTTTATTTTTTATCATAAGTATAAAATGTCGGAGATGTCTGATTTGAGTAGGAAAGTTGAATTTGACTCTTACTCACCTCTAGAACCGCCCGTGACGATTCCCAATTTGCCTTCATATGGGCGCTGGAAGGTGGTGGGTTTACTCGACATTTTGTTGATCTAGATGTCTATGATGGGTGATTAATATAATAATATATGAACTGCAGAGTCTGAATTCAAGGGACTAAAGAAAGAAAGAGATTGTTGAAGTTCAGATCTAAAGAATAACAGTTATGGCTACGCTATCAAGCGTGCTACTAAATCATTGCGGGGGAGGGGTAAAATGGGGAATGTCCGAAGTGTCTACAGTACTCCGTTACACGATGTGACTGACTAGCTCTAGGTACGGCGGGACAGGGAAGGATATGTACCTGATACATCGTGATATTTTTTTCGGGGTATTTATCAATACATTCTGGATATCAGGGAAGTCATCTTAGTGATTGAGAGGGTGCGGACTTGGTTGTTGTGCACTCCCGGCTCCCAAATCACAAGCTCAGTTATCCTCCATCTACGCTTTCTTCTCTAGGACAGAATATTCACCTGTATCCCTATCTATGGG
Source organism: Paecilomyces fulvus (assembly GCA_029606305.1). Lineage (NCBI taxonomy): Eukaryota > Fungi > Ascomycota > Eurotiomycetes > Eurotiales > Thermoascaceae > Paecilomyces > Paecilomyces fulvus. The sequence goes on from JAPVCG010000038.1 coordinate 286,017, forward strand.
AATCATCGATCAAAAGTTGAAAGACATGCTAAGCATTTCCCTTCAGAATGGATGAAATATTAACAAACTGATAAGTGAGACTGAACCACTGGTGCTTGGGCAAGTCTCTTAATGTGGTATATTAGTTCCCATATTGACAACACTCATTATTTCCAGGCATGCCATCAAAGATTGGGAGATGACCATGGTACCCCGTCTACATAGCAGCAACGACTCCCGCAACAATAGCACCACCAAGCCCCATGACCAGCTTAGCATTCGCCGTGATCTGAGACCCAGCGGCCGTCGAGGCAGTACCCGATGCTTTTTTCGATGTAGCAGAGGTAGCGAAAGTCGAAGATCCAGAAGTCTTCGAGGCGGCTTCAGAACTCGAAGCCCTGGCCGGTGTTGCTGCCACTGCACCAGTAGCAGTAGCGGAAGCAGATGCAGAAACCGGAGTCGTAGAACCAGCCGTGATAGTGACGGGAAGCAGTTCGATATCCGATGTAGTCAAGGTCTCGGAGCTGACGCCAGGAAAATTGGCACCGGCTCCACTCATGGAGGTCGTGCAGATGGCAGTGGTAGTTCCGCCCATGGAGCAGAAAATGCCTCCGTAGCTGATCGGAGAGTGTTAGCGAGTTGTACATTCAATAAAGTGACAATCAAGGGAACGGAAAATATAAACTTACAAATCTTCATCCGGCTCACTCATCGTCAGCGCAGCCGTCTTCGGGCCCGAAATGTACGTCATTCCAGGCCCCATACCGCAATCCGAGTCGTCGGTCCCCGCGGGACAAGTGAGATAATACGTCGTTGCAGTGGCATCCTATGATAAGACCAAATCAGGAACCATATAACCAAATCGGAATCTCAGATGCTAACATTGCCCATGATCGAAGCCACCAAGGGCTGAGGATCGGTGTCGGGAATAAAGAGCGAAACGACAGAAGACTGCGCAGATGCCAGGCCAAGGATGGCGAGACTAGTAATGAACGTTTTCGACATGGTGATCTGATTGAAAAGAGTGACTTGGTGAACGAGCGACGTAATTAGTTGCTAAGATAAGATCGATGCGGATTCACAGCAGATCGACTTAAATATATTCACTTGGAGGCAGCCATCGGGGAAAAATAACAAAAACCCCGACAGGAGAAAGGAGAGAAGTTAGAATCAAAACAGGACCAATGCAGGTACAGAACTGGGCGACCCGTCGGTCTGAGCGTAATCCGTGGCTGGTTTAAGACCTAGTCGGGCTAGAATCCTTAAAAAAAAAATCAATTGTTCTCCGGGTGTTACCTAAAACATCAAGATTCAGTCCAGTGGCGGTTTTAGCGAGACGAATCTCAAATCTGATCTCGACATAAAATCAAGCCGATATTCTCTGGAGAAGAGTCTGATGACCGTGGTAAACAAGGCAGAAATCGGATTCTGCTGTTCTTTGGAACTCTTCAGTATGCGATCAGTCCATTGAGTAGGAAAGCCTGCCAAGCTACCTTTGGCCGGCGCGATCTTGGCAATCTCATAGCCTTGATAGGCATCCCACACTTCGGATGAAAAGACAGAAACAACGGGAAAGAGAATATTCTCATCTTCAGAATCCCTTATTTCATTATATCCACCATTCGTTGGGTATCTAGCATAATAAACAGAGAAAAAAAAAACATGTCTAACACGATCATGATAACAAGCAGGTCATTTAGGCAGGATCTGATAATCAAATCGGGAGAGAAAGCGTTGAAACCAGTCGATCATCTTGCACAGAGGCGGTTGTTTTCGGGTGCTCCAGAGTCCAATCAGGATGGCCGCGAAAAGACAAGCTGCTAGTAAGGATTGCTGGAGAGAGGTGGAATCCTGAGTAGTAGGAGCGAGTAATGTTCCGGAAACCTAAGTTATGGTGTCAGTATGTAGAGCACGAAGATCAGCGGGTCTCTAGCAGTTACCATTTGTCCCGTTCTGGTATCAAACACCCTCGAATATCCCAATATTTCTCCGTTGATATCCACGCCAGCAACTCGAATATAGGACTCGTTCAGGTCCTCTGGTAGCTCAATGGTCGTTTCGAACCCTTCCTTTTCCGTATAGCCAATCGAGTTAAACTCATAATCCGCAGCGTGAGGGAAAGGACCCGTCTGCGTGATCCAACCCGCAACTTCGGTAGCACCGTTCCAACTCACGTAGGCCGTTCCCATATCCGCATCCATCTCCACGTCGGGAGGGTAATTGGGCAGGCCGACCCACTGGCTCTTGAAAGCGCGATACGATTTCACCCATCCGAAATTGAAGAACATCGAGGGCCCGAAATGCACGTCACATAATATCTTTCCGTCTGCCGTGAACTCGGTGTATGCTGGTGAGTGACCCCAGCCAACGAAGACATGGCCGGTCTCGGGCATGATCTGGACAGAGCCCTGTGAACCGCTGATAAATCCCTGCGGGCTCCGATATTCCCGAATCAGGGTCGCCGTCATCTCGTGCAGGTCGAGAGCAACTACCATTCCACGACTGTAGTCCGCTGTTATGATCGATCGATCGACGGCGCCATTATCGAAGATCGTCAGAATGTTGTTCGGGTGCCAATTGACGTGATGCTGCCAGCTGAAATTCGATGCTGCACCCCCTGACACATCCTTGAAGTGGCTCTTCTTCCCACCAAACACCCAGCGAACATCACCAGATGGGCTGATGCAGGTCACGGTATGCATGTAACGGGACGAAATGTAATAATTTCCTTCGGTATCTTTATCCACGCTGTTGATGTGGAAGTAGTCGAACGCCGTGTCTCTGCTGGAGCCCTTGTCGCCTATGGGAGCATATGTCTCTTCGACGGGATAGAAGCTGGAAGCCCGCCATTGAAAGATAACCTCACCCGACTCGATGTCGATCTCCATGAACAAGCCATCGTAAATCCAACCATCACGCGGCTTCCCCAACGGGGACAGGTCCGCGGGTATGATCTCATAAACCGTTACCAGTGCAGTGCCATTCTCCGTGATCTTGAATTCGTGCAGATCTCCATCTAGGCCACCCGGTACTTCTACCGTATGGGCGACCTCGTACGACGAGTCCAGCTATCAGCCGTTAGTCTAGTTCAATCGAGCTACCGATCTCTACGTTTACGGAATCGACTGACCATATAGTAGATACCTCGTCCATGCGTCCCATCGTCCACCCCATTCCAGAATGTGAGGTAATCTTCCCCTTTATACCGCTGCACCTTCATATCCATCACCTCCCCGAAGCGTCCCTCCGTCCAGACGAGCTCACCCCTCGAGTCCAAGATCAACGGGCCCGGGGCCGGGACCGCATGTCCGCGAGGCGTCAGGAGGATATAGTCATCGACACAGCGTTCGTCCCATTTCAGGACGTTCAGTCTCGGTGCTTCTAGATCGAACGACTCATAGGTATTCGACGGATAAGATCCGAGGACGCCCGTATCATACCAGAAGTTGTACCATGATTCACAGCTGGCGATCAATGGCAGGGTGAGGAGAAGTACCAGCAACATGGCGCAATCAGGCAGGCATTGGAAGTGCAGAGGCTCTCAAGACCTCCCCGGCGCTATTAAAACGAGGAGAGATTCTCAGAAGCGCAGAATCGAACGGCACCTGCATCGCAGGGACTAAGACAAACGCACCGCCACATTGGCGCGTATCCGCTCTTATAACTATTCTCTCGAAAGAGCAGATGCTGACGAGGCCGAGTCTATCTATTGAGGCAAAGTCAACGTCAAACACGACGATAGCGAGATGCCAAGAAAGACGGTGCAGAGGATTTTCACTGGAGACGTAAACTAGACCGTCCAGGGTGTGTGCTCCTCAAAGTTAGTCGGTTTTGCCATGTGTGATGTCCCATGGTGGCTGGCTATCCCTTGGTCGACCCATTTTCGACTTGATAGAATGGTTTGGTTGTGGAGAAAGGTATCAGAGACAACTAGGGGATGAACTCCCTTCTTCCCATAGTGGACATCGTGTACGGACTCCGGAGTATCAGCGATTGTAGAACTGCCAATCAGGGGGTTTCACAACGCTGGCCGTTATCAAGAGACAGACTCGACAGAATATCATTCCCGGAAGCAAGACCCGGCTTTTATCAACTCAGGGAACATGACGACAGCTCGCTCTTGGCAACGACGACGAACCGTCTAGAGTATGCCAAGATCGAACACTAGTAGATCTCACGTAGTTAGTGTAGTCAAACACCACAATTCTCGAATCGAACCAGAAAGAGTCCACAGGACCTTCTGCATCGAGATGCTCCAAATAATTGACTTTGGATCTAACAGTCGACGTTTCGCAGGTGAATAATAGCCATATCTGGCGTAGAGTACGGAGTACGAGCGGATAAATACTGCTCCATGATCCATAAATTTTTTCCTTAACTAGATAAGTTAGTTAAACTCGTTAAATTCAAGTGGAGTAATACTACCCCACTCAGCCTTTGACGCCACGCGTCTTTTCTTTTCGTCTAGACGGTGAGAAAGAAGGAGCTAAACTGACTAACTAACTCGGGCAACCGTATCGAAGCGGATCAGGACAACACACAGAAAATTCTACATATATGTAACTACTAGAAAGAAAGAAAGAAAGGAATAATATTCGACGGGCCATATTCAGATCATGGACAATATAACTACGTAGCAAGTTCTCCGGATGTTCCGAGGAGACTAACTAGTCCAGGTTCTCGGTTAACTTAAGCTATCGAGCTGACGTGGATAGTTTATCTCGGAGATAAACGCCTGTAAGAACTTAGAAGGGACTCCTTCATGCAAGTGAGTGAGTTGGCTAGGCTTCCTGCGACACTGATCTCAGATTTGATAAAATCTAGAACTGGGCAAGGAGTTTATTTTCATGAAGTATTGTTTTGAGGATTGGAGTTCCGGTGGGAATCAAACCGATTCTTGATTTCAGATTCATACATAACTAGTATATAGAATAAGCACGTACTTTACATGACTGCATTCGCAAAATCTCCAATGATAGAAAGAATACAACAGCCAATCTAGTTGTTCCTCCCCCTTCTTTTCGAAGCCTTGTTCGCCTTCTTCTCCTCCTTCTTCTTCCGTTTCTTCGCCGCCCGCTTACTCTCCCTCTCTCCTTCGCCGTTCTTCGGTTTCGGCTGCTTAATCTTCGGAGGCAGAACATCATGCAACGACGGTCTGGGCTTCGTCGGCTCACCAAAGTATCCCGACAGATCGATATTGGCTAGCACAAACGCCACTTTCTCGACGTCTACGACGGAGAAGATGCGTTTCTCGTCTTCGTCCGCGCTGTCCGGTTCGGCGTTCTTGTTGAGACGGTCTCGAAGCTCGAGGACTGCGTTCCAGAGGATTCGGTATTCGCGAAGGTTGTATTTGATGATGAGTTCCCCGTTGCCTTTTTTGGGTGGTGGCTTTTTCTTATCATCGTCATCGTCGCTGTCATCATCCTGGGGCCCCTCGGCAGAGGGATAGTAGTCTAGACAGAGCCATTGGTAGATCTCGTCGCTGAAGAAAGGGACTTGGATTCCGCTGTCTGATGGACACGTGCCCGCGCAGAGGAAAAGAGAAGCCGTAGCGGGACCAACGCCACGGAGGGGTCCTGTAAGAGCATCAAGACTGGCTTGAGGGAATGCCGCGTCGGGCTCCTTTGCTGGATCAACAGTTGGGAGAGCTGCGAATGCGGCGGTCGTACTCTTTCGAACCAGAGGTACTTGGTTCGATTTCACCATGCCCAGAATCGCGGGGCGGAAGACGCCGTGCTTTCTATTATCCAGCTCATTAGAACAAAACTCCCCATCAAAAAATCAAAAACAACGAAAAGGGCAAAGAAACTCACACTTTCCAATCCATCAACTGAACCGCCTCCTCCTTCTCTAGGTAGATTCCCTTCCTCTCCTCTCCATCCACCTGCGCCCTCTGCTTCAACCTCCCCGGCAACTCCTCATACCGCCACTCATCCAGCTTGAGAAACACATCCAATTCCTTCTCAACCTGCTTCTCCGACACCTTCGGCGTGGGAGGCGTCGGATCCCCCCTTTTCGGCCTTTTGGGCCGGTACTTGATATGCAGCTTATCCCTGTACACTTCTCTGATGGTGGTGGGGTAGCATTTCAGAAGACGCGAGAATGTGGAACGCGTTATGTCTGACGGTGCGAAAGATGGGATGACGTCGAAGGAGATGAATTCTTCTTCGGTAGCCATGATGGGAATGAGAGGGGCAGAGTGGCTTTGATGATGACGTGATGATGTTCAAGGGTTGAATGAGAGCAAATGAGATGGAATATAAATCAAGCAATGATCTCGACGAGAACTTTTGGGGCCGGTATCAAGAATAGCAGAGCGGAATGGAAAGAGAAGAAATATGAAAAGAAAGAAGAAAAAAAAGGCAATGCTCCCCCACGAAAATGAATAGTTGCAGAAACTTTTGTTGACAAGAAACACAGTATATGAAGGACTTCAAAGGATAGCTTAAGTGTTCATTCGAGGGAGGTTGTCTACGCCGATCTCTCGTACGCGATCGGATTGCTTTGGAGATGAAGAAAATGAGAGATGAGAGGTGAAGTGGTTGATTGACCAATCAGATGCATCCTGGGCGCAAGCGTCCACCACGTCTACATCCCGTCAATGGTCACTATCTAACATTCGACTTTAGTTCTCCATTCTACGATCTCGACGATCAGAATTCAAAGATTACAAATTCAACAGTGATCTAATTGTCCCTCGTATACAGGTATAGTTCATTAGAGGAGATTGAGGCAGTGCATATGTTGAAGCACCAGCCAAGGACAGCGGAAAGAACAAACATCAATGAGCGTTACATGCATAAAGTGGTAAGGATACTGCCCGAGGTGAATAGTTGAAATCAGACAATTTCCGCAAAGTACCAGACCCAACCTGAACCCCGTATACCGATCCCGATCCCAGGCCGTAATAAAAATAGAAAGCGTATCTGCAAAAAGTCATGCCCCCAAATCCGACTATACCGCTGAGACAGAAAAAAAAGGCAAAGTCATACGTAGAAGGAGAAGGGAGAAAAAAAAAGACAATTACAAGAGAAGGGGCGCCAGCCGCTTTTCAGCACCCTGGCTCAATTGATCACGTCCACGAACAGAGAAGAAATCTTACAGCGACCATCAAGTGCTCACCCGCAGCAAGAGTCATGAGGCAAAAAAAGAAGTGGTAGCGACTATCGACGCTGCTTACGTCCACCATCACCTTTTGCTTTGGTCGGAGACGCTTCCGGACTAGCAAAGCTGACACGCTTCTCGTCCTTCCCACGGCTCATCGGTAAGACAGGAGCAGCGGCAAGGCGATCCTTTTTCTTTCCGGTACCCCGTTTGAGGGGTTTTGACAGCGGAGCCGCCTGGCGCCTGGCGGGACTAGTCAACCTGGGTTCTGTTTTGGCCTCCGTTGTGGTGGTGGTGGTGGTCGATGCGTTGGTGTCTTCATCATCCTCGACCTCGATATGACTGAAGTCTCGGATATCATCTTCACCATCAGAGGAGCTAGGGCTGGGGCTCTCAGACTCCGACGCCGCCTCGTACTCGTCAGAGTCGCTAACGAGACTAGGAGCTTGGATGGACTCCACCGTATTGGGACTCAGGTTCACGGATGGATCACCCATGTCCAATTCCCGCGGTTCTTCGTGAGAGATCCCTAGACCAGATGCAGCAGGAGTATAGGAGGGATACGACACTGGTCGTGCAGGCGTTGAAGCGCCGAGATGATGCGACCCGTGACTCGCTTTGTCTTGACCTTTGCGACTGCCTGGTCGCTGCGACGCGGTTTGCGGCATCGTCGTACGAGCCGGTAACCTGCTCGCTCGGACATTGGGTGGCGGCGGGTCATGACTCGGGGTGGCATCGGTCACTCCATCGCTGGACTCTTCATCGGAGAACATGGCGTCAAGATCGAAGATGGTCTTTGCGTCACCAACAATCTCGCTGAGGTTGAGACCGATCCCTCTCCTCTGCACCAAGGAAGACAGGTGAGGTGTTTCGGGCGAGGCAGTAAAGAGTAACCTGGCAGGGGCCGGCTTCTCCTTATTCTTCATGTCCCTTTGTGGTGACTGGCTCTGGCTTGGCCGCTTGGAAGTCTGGCCTTCAGCAGAAGGCTTTCGTTGTGTATTAGCCTTCGACATGGATTCCACCATGTGTGCAGAGCGAATCAACGGATGAACGTAACCCGGAGTACCACTGCTCGTCGACTCGCTGTGGCCTCCAACCACCATTCCTGCCTCATCCACTTCGACGGGCTCTCCCGATGCCATCGCAGCCGCATCATGACTGGCAAAATTGCGATTGTGGGCGATACGACAGTGATTGATAAAGCCCTGAGTGCTGGAGAAATTGTCCCGGCGACAGTCGAGGCAGACCAATTTCACCAGTTGCCCATCAGACTTCCGCTTGATGATCATGGGCCCAGCTTTCTCCTTGGGCTGGGGATAGCCAGTGGCGAGAGCTTGCAATTTCACGTTTCCACTGCCTCTCTGAGACCGCGACTTGCCCGCCACATAACCACTCTCACCCAAGCTGCCGCGAGTCGTTCGTCCGTCGAGACCCGCCATGGTCGGCAATGTTTCCACCTCACCGCCATCAAAACGAGGATCCGGTATCAACCACTTCGCATAATGTCGCGAATACGGACCCTCGGTCACTCCCCACGGCGCAGGGGAGAGCGGTGCAGGACCATTTCCAGGTTGCAGAACCGCTGCCCCCGTACCATAACTGACCGACTGCGACACTCCAGAAACACTCGATCCGGGGTATGGAATCTCCGCGCAGCGACGCAGCTGCTCCAGAGCGATCTGACACTTGGCGATCTCCTGGTCGATCAACCGCAGCTCGTTGTGCTTCAGAAGCACCTCCAGGCTCAGCTGTGCATCGATCGTCTCCCGCAACTTGTCCAGATCCACGTTGGAACGTGCTGCGGGCTTCTGACTTGGGTCACTGGTTGCGTCGGGAGCCGGAGCGATCTCGCTGTTCTGGAGTGGCCGTGGCATGGTTGGCTGAGGCGTGTCCGCAGCGAATGCTGGTTGCGTCCCTACGGCGGGCGACGAGGGACCGTCCATGTTCGTCGTGGGTGCCTTGTCTGAGTCGTTCAGACGCGGCTTCGTGGTCGCACGCTCCTCCACCGACGATTCCGATGCGGTCGAGTTGAGGCGTTTGCGCTTCAGCTTGTGCAAGGACGGATTCTCCACCATCGGTGAACGGCAGTGTTGCGGCGTCGCCAACATCTTCAGATCCTCCCCCATCACCTTGTTTCCCCCGATTCCAGAAGACCATGGAAGCAGTCGAAACATGCCATGCGAGACGTGGTGGAGCGGCTCAGAGATCGCGGAGACGGCGGAGAGGAGGCTCGACAGCTGCGTGGACGCCACTTTCTCTGTTGCCGAGTGAGATGTTCGCGAGCATCCGGTCGCAGACGGCTTATCGCGTCCGCAGACCAGCCGGGAGGAATTGATGATGATGATGATGATGATGATGATGATGATGAGACCGTTTCGATTTCACGGATCGCCAGCGACCGCACGTCCCCGGTCCGAGCAGTGCGGAGAAGCCACGCCGGTCAATCAGGACAATCGGGCTTCGAGACGGCCAGCTGCCCCAGATATAGGGCGATTCAAGCGTGTAGACGAGAAGGGACCGGTCGGGCGCAACGACCGGGGAAAGGACCGATGTATAGAAGGCGAAACAGGGGGTGCGACTGTCCGCGGTTCACATGCGCGCTCGGACGCGGCAATATCGACCAGCAAACCGTTCCACGGGCTGTCGTCGAGGATTGCGAGTGGTGAATGTTCGGTTCGTACCTTGATTCTCTCCGCCACAAGCAGAGGGAAGGACGTCCTGCCAGGGACCGTCTTTGAGGGGGGAAGAAAGACCTGAGGTTTGAGACAACAAGATAGATGATGGGTCGGGGCAGGTGGTTCTCACTCACCGCGCAGCGGGAGCACGGAGGTTAGTTAATTAGTCAATCCGGTCGGGGCGAGACCGGGCGCGGTCTGGAACCAGTAGTCGTCGTTGTCCGGTCCAGCAGTTCAAGAGAGAAAGGAGGAAAATCAGGTTGAGAAAGACAATTAAAATTAAAAAAGTTGAGTGGATGAGATCGGAACCCTCAGGATCTCTTGACAAGTTGATCCCTAACGATCGATGAGGGAGAGAGAAATTGGGGGGGCGAGAGGGAACAAGTTCTACACGGGAAAAGGCAACAGGGAAAGGGGGGTGTGGGAGGAGAGACAAGGAATGCGGCGGAGCATCCAGAAACAAAGCGTTAGTTCGTTGAATCCAACTGTATCCGAAAGCTCCACGAAGACGGTGTGGATACGAATGATGCCAATGACCGATTCGTGGCGTTGGGGGAGTCTTAGCTAAGCGATCTGGAGGGAATTCATTCATGAATTCATCCAGGATCAACAGGAAGAAGAGAAAGGGAGCAATAATAGTTAGTAGAAGCCAATAATGACCAGCGATAGAATCTTGTAGAGACAGAGAGAGGCATCTATCTCACTCTCTCTCTCTCTCTCTTCATCGACCTCCATTAGCTCCATGCAAAAGGCGGTCCCCCCGGGGGTTAACTAAGTTAGCGCCAAGTTACGAATGGATCCATTGATGATCCTCGATGCGCAGCTGTCTCAACTCAACGTCCTGAACCCTGCGCTGGAGGCATACAAAGCGGTCTGAGAAACTGCTTAATTCGACTATCCCTCTGGACTCTGTTGTGCCCAGCCCGAGAGCTCTGCGAACACAGCACTACTGTACTCCGGTGGAGGAACACAGTGTCCAGATATAATTCTCAGTACCCTATACGACGACAAGAATACTTGCTGCCTGGAGTTCCGCTCCAATCCACTTGTTTCAACCCGCTCACTGGAAGTCTGTCAGCATTGGTCCGTTGTCATTCTTGGTCGTTGGAGCAGAGCAGGGCCCAGGCAACATGCTTAGTTAGAGCGAATAACTAGTTAGTTAACGCAAACAGCTCATTATCGTACTCGTACAGATCACTGTTGGGGTTGGCCCCAAGTTTGAGCCCATCCGAGATCGCGATCCAGTCACGGGCGGTGATACGAGTAATCCGTGCCCGATTCCCCGCGTGCCACCAGTCAGTGTTCACTCAGCACTTGAAGCACTGATTAGGCACTGCTCTCTTAAATGCTTGCAGATACGGGCTGGTGATTATTGTCGATACTTGAAGGGCTAGATCATATCTGAATTGCAGAAGCGAGATCCTCAAGAGAACCCTGGATCAAATGTGATTGGCTGGCCATTCCGGTACGAGTTTGCCCCGTCTCTAGTCCTAAATCGCAGACCGATAGCAGTAATTTTACAGTATATCCGCGGTCCGCAAAGCGATATGATCCATCTTTATCTGCATCTTTCCGACTTTGGAACAAAAACATAGGCCCTACAAAGTACATATTGACCGGACTAGTAGTCATGCGTCAGCAGAACTACAGTATGGCAAGAGAATGTGATAATGAAAACGAATCGGAATCGTCTCTAGCAGGTACAGTAGTTACTTGCCTTGATATTGTAAAACTCAGTGTTCCAGTCGTAATTGTAATTAACTTGTTAAGGTCCAAAAAAAAGTCCAGGATCTCGGCCATGATGTAAAGAGAAAAAGAATTGATTTGTAGAGCAACATTCAATCCGTGTAAACAGTATGAATTGACATCTAGATTGCTACTTTATGATTTCCTTTTTCTTCTTCCATGAAGAATCACTGATGATATTAGACTCTACATCATCACCGCCGACTTGGGTAGCCTGGCAAACTTCTCCATCAAGTGCCTCTCCAGCATACTTTTATGCCCCTGGAGATGTCATCCATCATCCCCACCAATCTATCAATCGCCCTATCCAACTCGACAACATGATCCTGGCCCTCCCTTTTCTTCCCCTGTGTGTTTCCTCCCACAACATCTCCAATTCCTCCCTCCACCCCGCCAAACTCCTCACTTCCCCCATCACAATCCCCCCAACAAACACCAAATCCACTTCGACAACCTTCGGCTCCGCCTGGACCCCCGAACCCTTGGGGTAGCAGTTCTCCGAAAAGCACGATATCCAGCTTGACGATTCCCCCGCACCCGAGACATCTCGGCACCGTCCCCCGCATAATGGTCATAAAGTTAAAGGCCAACTTCGCAGATGTAAGAATATTGGCAATGACAAATGGATAACTCTTATCTGTTGAATAGGAATGGCTTTATATTCCTATCAAAGAAATAATTAACATATAAGGGTTGTACGCAGAATATAGTTGATCTTACTAGTAGTTAGCGCTCCACAATGATTCTTAAGACACTACTCCGTAGAAAGATAAGATAAGCTTAATCTATTTATATTCTAACAATACTGCCCACGACCCCTGGGAAGTGAACTGATCCTAACTGTTTGGTTACCTGAATTAACTACGCTGCGTATACCTGCAAGTCAGAAAATCGAAGAAGAGACCATCCCAGATCATGTTGCTTCCCGGTATTATCCTGCTTGGATAGGAGAAATTCTCAAGGACCAATATCAAATTGTAGGAAAATTGGGATTTGGAGATAGCTCAACTGCGTGGCTAGCGTGAGACCCCATGGCATTCATAGAAATAATCATCCTGGATTGACTTGCTCACACCCTCAAATTACCGCTGTCATCATTATGTTACCCTCAAAATCTTTATCAAATCTGCATCCATGGGACAGCAATTAGATGATGAGCTCCAGATGTACAAATGCATGGAGAGAGCCTCAAAAAGTCATCCAGGTTGCAATGCTGTTAGGTCATGACTTGACTTATTTGATGTTAAGGGGCCTGAGAATAAACATCAATGCCTTGTGCATCCTCCATTATGGGAGAGTGTGTTGACCTTTCTGCACCACAACCCAGTACAGAGGCTACCTAAACCAGTCCTGGCATTGCCAATGATTCAGCACCTGTTTTTGGGCGCTAGACTATCTGCATACAAGAATACCAGATTATACATGCTGGTATGTGCTCCAATTTTGTCTTCCTCTGCTTCTATTATTTACTTACTTGAGAATTCTATCAGACATCAAGGCCAACAACATCATGTTTGGCATTGTTGATGATTGGGTTTTCAGCAATTTTGAAGAGAGGGAGCTTCAAGCCCCTTGTCCGAGGATGGAAGAATCTATATGTCCCAGAAACTCAGAATGCTCAGAGAATGGGGCGCCCCAGTTCTATGCGACTTTGGCTCGGCCATGCCTGGTGGCATAGAGCACTTGGAAGATATTCAACCTGATATCTATCAAGCACCAGAGATGATTCTGGAAGCCCCATGGACGTACAGCGTCGATATATGGAATGCGGGATGTATGGTAAGATGATAAGTCTGATAATACTGGTGCAACGATGGAGTTTATTGTCGAATCCCAGGGCACGGAAGCATAAAAAAGTACCAAATTGGCATTTGGGAGAAATCCTCTGAATTGCTTGCTTGCAGACTAGATCTAGGGGGAGAGATTTGAACCCATATTTAACCCATAATCAGACAAAGAAACTAGATCCTAGTGATCTATGATACTCAAAGAATCTGCCGCAAACGGCGATATGACAGGTCACCTATATAGGTAATATCCTAGCGCCGACACTTCTTTTGCAACTACGCTGTGGTCATATTGCTTGACGGGCGGGGCTGGAGCAAATGATAGAGATCGAAATAAGGAACAATACAACGCTTGGTCAGCTCCGCAGAAATACTTATATCCTGAGTAAAGATTTTGAAGACTTCAACATGGCATATGACTGGTCGTTCTGACAGCCGAGACGTCGAAGAGATGATGAATCATTATCGCTTATTTTTGCAAACCATAATGAGCCTCAACAGTCTCAACTGCAAGTCATTTTTTCTCTGATTGGAGATATCCAGATTAGTAATGTCTTACTTGGCGCAGATCTGTAATATGAAGTCTCGATTGGCTCCGAGCTGGACTAGAGTCGCTAAGCGAGGCGGAGAAGAAAGGTTAGATATCGGGGGTCATCATTCATTCTTATGCAGTGTTTTTCGGAAGTCCCGGAATGCTATATTTTTAGAGTTGGACGTCTTCGGTTTCTCAACTCCGGTTTCTGCCTGCTGACCATGAGAGAAAAAAAAAATCGTAGCCTCAGACACCCGGAACAGGCTACAGCGTTTTAAATAGGTTAAGAGAATAGTAGTATAATCAAGGGGTAACTAGCCCACTTCGCCGTCTTTGGTAAGGGCCAAGACGGATCTGCCCCGGACTTGCCAGTGGATATCGAAAGTTTATCTGAGACATCCATGACACACGTTCCTTTAATTCCCTTTTGACTCCATAGGGTCGAAACGAAGAGATGGGTTTTGAGATCTAGGTCTTCGATCATTCAATCTAGAGTGCTTCTTTCCTGGGGTGACGGCCCACGGATCCTTTCCATCGGGTCCACTGAGGAATCTAATTAAACCGTTTTCGCTGTTGGAATAGGGGAGTCCCTGGTCAGAATTGACTGCCCGAGTCGCGTGTACAGACTCTGCCAAGAACCTCGTTGTATCGGATTTAGGCAGGTAAGTAATATGATCTGGCCAGCGTCCTGGATCAGGAAAAGGGAGAATGCGCCGAAGCATGCCATAAAGAACAAGCCACGGGAAGGACGGGGCTGGTCCAGATAGAAAACGGCTGTACCAACCTTGGAACGGTAGGATACACCGATTAGTAGCACCGACTGTCTGGCCCCTTCGAGGATCATTTCTGTTTCGCCGAACTTAAACGGCCGTTAAAACCGCTGAAGGGCCCCTTGATGTCATCCATCGCGGGTATCTCACTGTCACGCTGTTGTCCGGCCTGAATCTCTGGCCTTCTCACCCGCCTCCTTTTCGCTGATATACCATTGCACTCGCACATGCGTGCTCTCCGATGCCGATGCGCTCTTCATCATGGCGGAGGCGTCGGGCTCGTCAAAGGTGACGCCTAGTAACCGCGATCCGGGGTCCCCGGGCGTGATTCGGTCGTTAACGACTCCGGTGATTGCGCCGTCCGACGGCAGCAGATCTGGAAGTCCCCATGTCGAGAAACCAGGCTCTCTGAGGTCTTCGCAGACATTTCCAGTCGGTATGTAATGAGACCAGTTCGTGGTCGCGCAAGTGGCTGTCGCGCGCTTGAAATCTTTCATCCCCCGCCGCGAACACGAGCTATTTGTCGCAAGGCTGCGATTGCTGACTTGGTGAATCTCTCCAGCAACGTCTCATGGCGCGCCCAGCCTGCTGGGGACACATCGCCCCTCAAGAGGGCTCACAAATGGCCAAGGAAATCCGTTCACAAGATCGTCGTCGTCGCAGCTCCTCGCGGAGGGCGTGGAGGCAATAGATCCGCTGTCCCAAGTGCGCACCCCCCTATTTGCGATATCGATATAAAATCTATAGACGGATATTCTCGGTTACGGGCAAACTGCTGACTTCTACGGCGCATAGCACATCCTCAAGCGGACCAACACAGAAAAGACTTTTCCCCTCAGACTGCGCGGGCAGACGTCTCACGAAGCGGAAGCTGGCGGAACCGATGCGCCGTCCAGCCTAAACCCGACTGACCAGATACCAGCACGCGGAGAGGTGGTTGTGGTTAGCAGCCTGAAATCATCAAAAGAGAAGAAGTAAGTGTATAGCAGATTTAGCATGGGTGATTAGAGTTATGGTCTCCACGGCATTGGTCCCTAGATAATCAGCTGACTCACGGTTCTCGTCGCAATGTAGAAAGGGAGTGTCATTCCTCAGTCGCTTCATCCCAACTATCAAGAAAGATCAGATTTCCGATCCTAATGACGACCAATCTGAGCTGGACGATGAACGCATGAACACAGAAGTCTTTGCGCAACCGATAGGATTTATTCCTCGATTCCCTCCGCCGCCCAAATATATCAAAGTCAGAACCCATAATAAAAAGCAGAAGACGTTTGACCGAGTCTTTGTGGCACAGGAACTGAAGGGATTCGACGCGCCCAATTCTGGGTCGAATAAGAGTATCAATTCCGCTACGACATCTGCAGCAAATCGAGGCGCAAAGGCAGAGCGCGCCATCTGGGCTCTTGAGTTCTCAAAGGACGGGAAATATCTGGCCGCGGCGGGTCAGGACCGAAAGATCAGAGTTTGGGCTGCCATCGCGAACTCAGAAGACCGGCGAGAGCATGAACAGGAAGAGGAAGAAGATGGTGGTGATGGGTCACCCTTGCGGTTGACAGCGCCAGTGTTTAAATCGAAGCCTATACAGGAGTACGAGGGACACACGGGAAGCGTATTGGATCTGTGTTGGAGTAAAGTACAGGACCCCGGTTCCCATACAATGCCATTAGTTTACTGACCTCTCTTAGAACAACTTCCTACTGTCTTCGTCGATGGACAAGACCGTCCGCTTGTGGCACGTGAGCAGGTCTGAATGTCTCTGCTGTTTCAAACATTCAGACTTTGTCACTTCGATCCAATTTCACCCGCGCGATGATCGATTCTTCCTTGCTGGATCCCTGGATTGCAAACTGCGGTTGTGGTCCATCCCCGATAAGAGCGTTGCATTCTGCGCAACCATCCCGGAGATGATTACTGCTGTCGCCTTTACCCCGGACGGTAAATATTCGATTGCTGGATGTCTGAATGGTTTGTGCCTGCTCTATGAGACCGATGGCCTCAAGGCGAACGGACAAATCCATGTTCGTTCAGCCCGCGGACGCAATTCGAAGGGAAGTAAGATCACGGGAATCGACACCATCATCCAGCCTCCCAACGATCCGAACGGAGATATAAAGCTTCTGATCACGAGCAATGATTCGCGGATCCGGCTGTACAACTTCAAAGATCGGACTCTCGAGGCAAAGTTCCGCGGAAACGAGAACTCCACCAGCCAAATCCGTGCCTCTTTCAGTGACGACGGAAAACATGTGATATGTGGTAGCGAGGACCGCAGGGCGTATATCTGGCCCACCGGATGGAATGACAAGGAGTCAGATAAACGTGCTGTTGAAATGTTTGAGACGCAGTCTTCCATGGTCACAGTGGCAGTCATGGCCCCTACGAAGACGAAGCAACTCCTGGGTCTCTCCGATGATCCAATCTACGATCTTTGCAATCCACCTCCTATTACGTTGGGACCTCAAACCGACGGGCGGATCACTCGGAGGGATAGATCCGGAAAGGCAGAATCCATCAATACAGCCAAGGCGCTTGAGTCGCCTACCTATCTTTCTCGGTCCACTCATCCAACCGGGAATATCATCATCACTGCCGACTATTCCGGAAGAATCAAAGTATTCCGACAGGACTGCGCATATCAAAAACGACGCAGTGAATCGTGGGAGACAAATTCGACGTTCTCTAGGAAGATACTGGGTCGCACGAACTCGGCTCGCCACAGTATTGCGTCCTCCATTGGGAAAGAATCCAAGTCACCTTCGGAGCGGATCATATCCTGGCGGGATTCTGTCATTGGCACCGAGATTTCCAGAATTGAGAATCCGCGCGGTGCTGGCAGTCACCGGACGCGAAGCACATCTCCTCGAAAATCCATGGGCCACCTGTCTCGTTACTCGACTCCTACCGCGGCCGTACCTGAGTCCCCGTCTGCCTCCACACATACGCCGCCGCCCTCCGCACCAAAGTCATCCATGGACAGTCCAGCCTCGTCCACGATGGATGCATCACGGCGGAGTTTCTATACGGCAGAAACCGAGCCGACGCCTTCCTCCCCGCAGCGTGTCGAATTGCCCCGAGAAGATCCCTCTATCTTGATGGACGCTACCCAGAGCCACGCATTCTGGAACAAATCCGTGAGCGCGGCGCAGGCAGCAAGCGCCCGTCGAGACACCGAACCGTTGGATCCCCACTTCCTCTCCCCAGTGGGAAGACAGTACAGTCTGGCCAGCGCACTGAGTAGCGATGGCAGTTCTCTGATAGGGGATGAAGGCGAAGTCCTCCGATGCACCAACTGCAAGGGAACCAACTTCCGGGCCACGAGGACCAAAGACGGAAAATCGAGGTTGATCTGCGGCAAGTGTGGCCGGCCTGCCTCTTGATTTGGTTGTCTTCTTTTCATCGTATATACTATTTCTCGAACTTTCTTTTGCATCGTCTACGGCGATAACGATGGGATAGCGCACTGCACCGTTGGTGTGCCTCATTGGAGCGTTTCCGGCGTCAATAACCATGGAGCAACGTGTACAGTATGTCCACCAGCACGGGGTATGATTTATGGGTCTATGTAGACTTGATGATATTTGACATGTGTGATTAGAATTTATGAATATATACACTGGGTATCTGAAATGATACCTCAACGTTGCCATTAGACAAGCATTGTTCTCCATTAAACATTCTAAGCGCATTTACAGCTTGTCTGCAGTTGACTCGAGTAGACAAGAAAATTCCATCTTGTAAATCCTACAAGTAATATAACATC
Organism: Paecilomyces fulvus; assembly: GCA_029606305.1. Classification (NCBI taxonomy): domain Eukaryota; kingdom Fungi; phylum Ascomycota; class Eurotiomycetes; order Eurotiales; family Thermoascaceae; genus Paecilomyces; species Paecilomyces fulvus. The sequence continues at coordinate 304,373 of JAPVCG010000038.1, forward strand.
ATCATCATCACAGTATGTCAAAATACGCCCGTATGTAGCTTAGGGCCAGATCGGACTCCGACTCGGGAACCCCAACATCCATGTCCGCATCTTCTCCACATATTTTCACCCTCACCATCAAGCTCAAGCCTCGACAATAACGTCAACAAAAAGCATTATCCGGTTAAATTAATTCCCCATTACCTGGACACGCTACTCAATTAAAGAGATTTTTTTTTCTATCCGCACTCAAAGATCACCCTAAGCATTACGACCTCATCCCGTCCATATCGGCAGAAGCCACCTCTGAAGATGCCATACCTTCCTACCTCCCAGGCTTTCCTGGAGCAGTCCTCTCTTCTTCTCGAGGCGTATCCGGACTCTGTACGTATCTTCCATTCCATTTCTATCCTTTCGCGCGGGCTATTCCTTCATGGCAGCGCCTCAAGACAGGATAACTAACTTACATCCATCCAGACCAGAATCACAACCCGATACAGCTATCCCTCGCGATCACGAAAATCACATCCGAGATCAAAACCCAAAATCACCGATCCCTCCGTCACCCTCGAATCCCAACCTCAACAGATCACACCCATCGCAACACTCACGCTCAAAACGTATAACCCCACAACGGGAATCTGTCTCAAGTATCGAACGAACAAAGCGGCGGAAGTCGGTCGGTTGATTACGGGCTTGGGGAAACTTGCGGCCGGTGCGAAGGTCGTGGATTTGGGGACTACTACTAGCGCGGTTGCGGCTGGAGGGGATGTTGAGATGGTAGATGCGTCTGCGGTGGTAGAGGAAGCTCCTGTTCCTGCTCCAGCTGCGGCGGCGAAGACGGATCCTGGAGCTGGAGCGAAGGGTGGGAAGTCGAAAAAGAAGGGAGGGAAGGGAAAGCGATGAGGTTGAGTGGTATATTGGCTTTTGGTGGGCTGGGGTTCTGCCGCCGTACAAGAAAGGAAGGGGATGTGGAAGGCATGCAGTCACGACATCTTTGGAATCGAGCTTTTGATTGTTCTACGCTCCGTTCCCCTTTTCGGGGACAGCTTGAGCTTTTCCCCCATTCGGTTATACCGGTGGGAAATGGCCTTTCATCACCATGACTTTCAAGACGGCACAACCAGAACCAAACTTGTCTTCAAATGCACTACAGCTACAAAATCGACGTGATCTCGACATCTGGACATGTCGGTTAGGGTTACAAAGAGAGATATCTTCCTCCGTCTCATGATTCCGACTTAGGACTATCTATTGTCCTCATCAGAAAGGAAAAAAAAAAGGGGGGCCGAGGCTGCGGACACGACATTTGCATATGTTTAGAGATGATACCATATTAAATTCAAATCATTATGTGGGCTTGCAAAGAACATGAATTGCTTCAAAAGAGCATGAAACTATAAAGCTCCAAGGCCCGTCCATTCCAGTCCAACCGTGTATGCGGGAGGCGAATGCCGAAGGTCCTCTGGATGGTGAAGTGCTTAGGAGTTTACTCATGTTAGAAGAGCCACGCTGCTGAACTACCAAGGGATGGGAAGAGTAAGAATCCAAGAATGCTTCGATAGAGCCATCTCATCTCTAGAACTACGGAAAGATGGAACGGAGAACGCACTGTTCAGCAGATCCTAAATAGGATTACACCTCGGCACAAGCTACGACTATTCCAGGAAATCAAGCTGTAGAAGACGATCACTATCCAAGTAGTCTACATGAGCGTTATAATTCAAACGTAAATACATCAATCCATCCGACCACGTCCCTGTTGCCCCTCTTTTGCAGCCTAAAACCAGCCGTAGAGAATGCAACCAGAGAAGTACCATACGTGAAACAAAACCGGTATAAACGCCATATCCCGTGCTAACCATCAAAAGCATTTCCCATCAACATAACAAAAAGTGCATGGCCGGGGTTGGTGGTATAGGAGTGAGCCGAGAACATACAAGAACGGAATAGAGTGCAGGGGTATAGATATCAATGAGGCGATCAGCTTAGAAATCCTCGTCGAAGCTGATCGCTCCACCATTGTCCTTGGATTCCTGGTCATCCTTCTTGGTGCTGGCCATGACACCGGCCTTCTGGTAATCACCGACGCGCTTCTCGAAGAAGTTGGTCTTGCCAGCCAGCGAGATGTTGTCCATGAAGTCGAAGGGGTTGGTGGAGTTGTAGTACTTCTTGTTGCCCAGTGCGACCAGCAGACGGTCGGCAACGAACTCAATGTACTGGCACATGAGCGTCGCGTTCATACCGAGCAGAGCAACGGGGAGAGCATCCGTCAGGAACTCCTTCTCGATAGCAACAGCATCGACGATGATCTGCTCGACAACCTCCTTCGAGGGACGGTGGTTCAGGTGGGAGAAGAGCAGGCAAGCGAAGTCGGTGTGCAGACCCTCGTCACGAGAGATCAGCTCGTTGGAGAAGGTTAGACCGGGCATCAGACCACGCTTCTTCAGCCAGAAGATGGAGGCGAAGGATCCGGAGAAGAAGATACCCTCGACGGCAGCGAAGGCAACCAGACGCTGAGCGAAGGTGGACTCCTTGTCCTGGATCCAGCGGATGGCCCACTGAGCCTTCTTGCGGATGCAGGGAACTAGAAAATGCGATTAGCCTGCTGTAGTCCAGTTGTTGCACAGTGATCACATACTCGTGTCAATAGCATCGAAGAGGTAGGTACGCTGCTTGGGCTCCTTGATGTAGGTGTCGATGAGCAGAGAGTAGGTCTCAGAGTGGACGTTCTCCATCATGATCTGGAAACCGTAGAAACAGCGAGCCTCAGGGATCTGAACCTCTCCGCTGAAGCGCTCAACCAGGTTCTCGTTGACGATACCATCAGACGCGGCGAAGAAGGCAAGGACGTGGGAGATGAAGTAGCGCTCGTCGTCATTGAGACGGTTGTTCCAGTCGTGCAGGTCCTTCGACAGGTCGATCTCCTCAGCAACCCAGAAGGAAGCCTCGGCCTTCTTGTACATCTGCCAGATCTGTGCGTTGTCGTGTTGTGTCAGCCCATCATGTTCCCCCATCGGAAGATAAACCACTTTACGCGTGACGCGTTGTGGACGTGACTCACCTCGTGGTACTTGATGGGGAAGAGAACGAAACGGTGAGGGTTCTCCTGAAGCAGAGGCTCAGAGGCCTCGAAGCTCTTGATGCCAGGAGCCACCTTGGGAGCTTCAGCGGCGGGCTTCTCGGCCTGCTCATACTTGCTGGCAGCGGCCTCGAGGGCCGCGCAGGACACCGGGGTGTTCTCCTTGTCCGCGGGCTTGAAATTGAGCTTCTTCACAGGCGAATCGCTCATCTTAAGGTTTTCCAGAGAGGAAGCAGCCTATTCAACACATATATTAGTTAATCTGAAGTTGCACGACGCGTCCTGTATCGCAACAGCGACGTGCTGTACTCATGACGTACCTGCTTCGAAGGGGTGAGCTGTGCCGCCATTGTAAAGAACTATGAAGAGAACAGGAGATACTGAGACGAATTGACACAGGCACACAATGAATTCTCAGGAAATCCTGGTTGATGGACTGTTGATGAGAGACGCGAAAGAGGGAAGAGAGCTTGCAGAAATACCTGCATCGACGCCAAACGTGATCTCTAGCGCGACGGGCTAAGTCACGTCTCGCACGTGACTTGGCGTGCCTCTTTGTCCCAACCTGCAAGGAGGCTGGGTCTACCAGAACCTCCGGCGCGTCTACTTCTCTCCCGTCATCTTCATCTTGCTCCATCCCACGAATCCATCTTGCTCCTGGCATATCCACTTGCCACATCTGCCTGCTTTGGCCATCAATTAGCTTTTTGCCCTGCCAGCTTCCCCTTCATAGCTCGGCATCACACCACACCTGTTCCTTCCCATCCGGTGCTAGGATATCTCAACTATGAAGCAAGATACCGGCTGGATATGACTGGATGTGAGTCATCTATCATCAGATCAAAGCTGGACGCGTTTGTGAGAAAAAAAAAAAAACACCACAACAAAGCACAGACATCTCAGCCCCATCAGGCTCCATCTGACCGAATTGCTCCGATTTCTGAAGCCTGGAGATGTTCCATATCCACTCCCGCAGAGTCTTCCAATCGAATCGAACAGACGTCCTCATGGCCTTGTTTACCTACGTAATTCCAAATTCCCAACCCGATGTTCGGTCCTTGCCTTTACATCCGAGTGAGCACACGCTTTCAGAATCCCGTAATGATCTACGATCAGATAAGAATTGCCTATGCTGCCTAGCTTAGCTAAGCCTTAGTTAAAGTGGATAATCAGTGGGCATGGCTTGATTTCCCGTACGCGTCAAACAACCCAGATCCTGCATTCCCGGAATTACGGATTAAAACTAAAATGCTTTGTAGTCAAAGTAACTAACCCCTGGTTGGGAAGTACGTACCTGCATTCACTTCAAGTTTTAATTAATTAGGTATTCATTTCTTTGTGTAGCCCCGCGCGTTCTAAGACGCGTCTGCCAACACGTGCAGACCCAGCCCTACGGATTGCCTACTACACAGGCGCAAGAATGTCGATTTCCAAGGTTAATACGGTTCTATTTGACTTGACTTGATATGGCAGTTCAAGCTACCGGATAATGAATTCTAGTTTCCAAAGATATTACTGTCACCCTCGATTTCTGCAGCTGGTCTCATTGTTGTACCGATGTGGCCCGTCGCGAACCCACGAGCTCCAAAAAAGCTTAATGAAACTTCTCATTCCAAGATGAAAAACTCTTATAAGCAGCAGAGCGTGCTGAGGATTGGGTCTGTGACGGATGCACCTCATACCGTTTTAATATCGCACGATGCTATATATTTTACACAAGGCATAACGCCGTCTATCCCTAAATTAAGCCACCCAGACCTGGCCGCCTCGGCTATATACAGGAATGCAGAGCTCCAAGGGAATAAAAACATGCAGAAAATGAGCAAGCGGCTACTTCTGCAGTGGAAAATAAGAAGAGACACATGCATGGTTGGATAAATGACACTTTTCTCGTCAAGGAAGATTCATTCAGATCCTCGCGCGGATGGAATCAGGTAGGAACCGATCCTCGAACTTGCGCACCAGCTTGTTGGTCTGTTCCGCCAAAGTGAGAGTCAAGATCTGAACGGCAGGTCAGTAAAACGGTTGGCCCTTTTGGAAACGTGTTGCTGGGACGTACAGTGTGAGGCAAGATACGCGCAAGATGCGCGAAGTAGCCCTTGTAGATGGCAAGGATGCCCTCAGTCTTAACGGTCTTATACAGGCAGTCAAATACGCCCTGGTAGAGGTTACCGCTCTGGTTGTACATCCGGGACATGATAGTGTCTGTCTTCATGTCAGCGAATGGCAGCAGCAGAGTTTGACATCTTAGATGGACATACCAGGAGGGTGCATAACGCAGCAGACAACAAATCCAGAAGCCGTACTACTGGCAAGGTGCAGGGCGGGGCCATCTTCCATTCCCAGATGTCGGATCAAGCGCCGCTTGGCGAAGAAGTAGGTGGGCAACTGTACAGAGCTACCGAAACCCGTTCGCACCATGGCTGCGCCCACTCCACGGTACAGTCCCTTAATGCCTTCGTTGTGGTGGATTGTCCGCAGCCCATCCCACGCATTCTTATACTGATGCTGAGTTCCGACAGGGAGAAAAGGCGAGTACGACTGGAGGCGAGTCTTCACCAGGAAGAACGGAGATCCGAGCGCAGCTCCCAGAACACCTGAGGCTGCACCAGAGAAGATGTTGATTCCCAGGCTTTGGACGTGGGTATCTTTGTAGATGGTGGAGGCCAGGGTCCCACGGATAGGTTCATAGAAACCGAGACGGCAGCCGTTCATAAGGATTTGATAGACGTACTACCTCGCGGTCAGCTCTCCCACTTCAATGTATTACTGACACATTGCCAGCCTGCATGCCATCACATACTGCAGCTCCAATGCCCCGGAACAATCCGCGCGGGCCCTCATTTTGCAAGATGACCTTGATCGCATGGAAGACACCCTTGTACTTTTTGACCGCCTCAGACTTCGACTGTAGCTCTCCCTGTAATTGTAATCTTCAAAGCGCTTATCAGCTTCTGTCTAACTGTGCCAGGTAAAAGGAGGAAATACCGGATCTTGACCGTCTCAAAACTATGGGTAACGGTGACGGCTCCACAAGCCGCAATGCCTCCAGCAATGAAGGCTCTAGGTTACAGAAAGGTTAATATTGGTATGATTATCCCGATTTGTCAGGAGTCAGAGGGATTGGACATACCCTGTCGTGGTAGACATTTCTGCTATATATGACTCCGCTTACGGAGACAGGTAGGGCACGGCTACCGGAGCGGAGAACCAGTCAAACAAGAGAAAAGAACAAATGAAAGGAGTGAAGAAACACCGAGGAAACCAGTCGCAGTACAGACAAGGGTATCAGACAACAAATATGAATTCCAGCGGGTGATATGGAAGATGTCAGATACTCCACGACCGGAGCCCTGCTGAACAATTCAAGAAAGCTATGTTGCTTCATCTCACCGACTATTGGACGACTTCTCCGCGGTCAAAGCTTAGTGGCTCCGACTTTCGGGGCTGATCTGCGCCTTCACCGCCGGCGTTTATGGAAAGGCAGAAAACCAGATTTCTCCGTGATCAACGCGTCTAAAAAGCGCGGGTCTGGGGTTGCTCAGTGCCTGGAAATCGTGAGGACAATTGCACAAACAACTGAACGAGGCATTCAATTGACCAATGCTTTTTTATGGCAACGAGCTAAAAGTTCTTGATTTGTCCTTCAATTCTTGCACACCATGGTAGCAATGGCAGAAACTCAGCAACCGTCTACGCCGCAACAGCAGGCCCCCGCTCCGCAGCCGACGCAGAAAGTGTCTGATGTGATTCGCAGCTACAGGCCGACCAAGGTAGGTTGAACAGTATTCACAGGTAAGAAGCTACATGCTGATAAGGTGCCTTTTCTCAACATTAGGCATTTCGACCCCCAAAGCAAGACAGTCCCGTTCACATAACGTCCTTGGATTTCGACGATCAGGGTGACTACCTGGTAGCTGCTGGAAACGATGAGACGATTCAGGTTTTCGATATCAAGGAAGGCAAATCGACAAAGACAGTTCCTAGCAAGAAATATGGTGTCCATCTAGCAAGGTTCACCCACCACTCGCGCCAGATTCTTCATGCGAGTACAAAGGTCGATGGTACGTCCAGCTCCAGGTCGCCGGTTTCAAATTCAAGGAGCTAACGGTACTCAGAATCTTTACGTCTTCTTGATCTCCACAACGAAAGCTATGTCCGCTACTTCACCGGCCACTCAGACAAGGTTACATGTTTGGCGCTGTCACCAGGCAGTGACGCCTTCATTTCCTGCTCCAAGGATGACACGGTCACCATGTGGGATCTCAATTCGAGAAACCCGCAGGGCAAGTTGAAGCTCGCGACACCATACCTCGTCGCATTTGACCCCTCTGCCTCTGTCATCGCAATCGCATCTCAGTCTACGTCCTCCGTCTTGCTCTACGACTTCCGGAATTACGACAAGCCGCCGTTTGCTACCTTTGACCTTGCCCCCCTCGAGGAGAGATTTACCCCTTCCACTCGCGGCCGAGCGTGGACTAGGTTAGAATTCTCCAATGACGGAAAGAGCCTACTTGTTGGGACAGACTATCACGGACATTTTGTACTGGATGCCTTCGAAGGCAGCCTCAAGGCCTTCTTAGTCGGTAGGAATGGATCACCTGGCAGAGCGGCCCCAGTTTCGAGTTCGGGAAAGCCTCTCGGCCAAGGCGATGCCTGCTTTACGCCGGACGGGAGGTATGTTGTCGGAGGCGCTGGTGACCAGTTCGAAGTTCTTGTGTGGGACACACACCAGGCACCGGAACCGGGCAACTTCCTGCAGCCCATGGCGCGACTGCCGCAGAGAGGCCGGGTGGCTCTCGTTGAGTGCGATCCCAGATACAATATGTTCGCTACTGCGGATAGGGAGATCGTCTTCTGGCTTCCAGAGGACAGCTCGAAGGCTTCGTAAAGTGGCGGGAAGACAGGAGAGAAAGCAATGATGGTGAACGTTGAGCACGTCTTTTCTCCATTATGGACACGATCGATGACTTCTGATGCTCTTTACAGGCCGTGAGCCAATTTCCCGGTATTAAGTCCTGCTATGGGGACGACAAGCGATGTGCTACTCATAAGTCTGTTCTCCACGGGGATATCATCATTTTCGATTCTTTTCCTTCCCTACCAGACTCCTGGCAGTCTCGCAAACCCACACGAGAGGCCCTTCGAGCTCATCGTCGCCGTCTCTGTTTTCCTCAACTACGGTCTCTATATGCTTGACGACCGTTCGGTTACTGCTGATGGTCATAATTCCCGTTGACCATCCGTAGAAAAATACGCTGCGGTTGATCTCTGACAGACTTTCTTCTACCTTGTGTGCCACGCTGGGCAATTTGCTGTTCTGCCAGGCAGCGCTGATTTCTGTCTCAGCGTCGACGACCCGGATTGGTATCATCAACTTGGCAGGAACGGGATGGTCTGAGAGCTCCTGGAACTTGCGTATCAATGTGTCTCTATCCAAGTCTTCGAAGCCAGGATCGCCCATCAGTATCTCTGTCCTCTTCTTCTCGGTGTCTGTACCGATGGTATCGACTATCTCGCGCATCCTCCTGACCGCTTCTCGAGTGCATATCAGATCATGACCATCGACGGCTGGCCATAACTCTGTGGGCACCAACGGCTGTTCCTTCTCCATCTCGATCTGCCTGAGTATGGCACGGTGGTAACTTGGTAACGGGGCGATTTCGCGGAAGTGGGAAAGATCTGACACGAAAGCAAGGAGTAAGGTGCAGTCGACGTTGAGAGTGTGCGTGAAACGCTTGAAAGGATTCGGGAGAAGAGTGTCCAGAGGCAGTTGCTCCGGCGTAACTGCGTCAGGGTCTCTATCACTGTCTAGGTCCCCATGCATCAAGTCAGGCAGACTCGTGCCACATTCAACGGTGGCGCCGTATCTGCGCATCTCCCCGAGAATGCTATCAATCTCCGGGATCTTGCCCTCCACAATCTTCGGTATCACAATCCGAGCCCGAGGATGTCTGTAATTAACTCTTACCGCCCTAGCAGCCTTGGTCATATCAGCCGCTAACTTCACCAATTCAATCTCATCATCGTCGTCATCTTCTTCATCACTGCTATAATTCCGTAGAATTGTCCTCTTCCCTCCTTCCCCATCCGTATCTTCATCCTCTTCCTCATCCCTCTCCCATCCCTTCTTCGCCATCTCAAACAGCAACCGACTCTCCGAGATGGTCGACACTTTCACCCACTCCTCCCCTTCATCCGCCACGATATCCACAAACACACTCTTCTTCTTATCCTTACTGCTCCCCTTTTTCCCATTGTCATCCTTCTTCCCCTCTAACCTACCCCCATCACCATCATGTTGTTTCCGCTGCTGCCCATCCTCCCAATAAAACCTCTTCCCAAACGCCACCAACCCACGACAACTCCTCTTCGCAATCGTCCACACAGCCACATAGAACGGAAGATTCGACGACCGCAACGCATGTAGAAGTTTCAACTCCCTTTGCTCATACTCCTCCCCACCATCCTCCGCACCTTCAGCAGCTTCCTTTTCCGCCTGCTCGCACAACTTCTCCAGCCCGCGCAACTCAGCCAGGATGTTCGAGCGCAATTGTCTGATCTCGATGGTCTGCGGACGACGCAATTTACTGTTCATAGCGGATTGGAAAGCGTCGAGTTCAGCGAGGAGGAGGCGGCATTGGTGTAGGAGGGTACGAGAGAGGGAGAGCGGCGATGGGTCGTCATCTTGTGAGTTTTCGTCTTGAAACGGGTCCCGAGGAGACATAATGGTCGCTTAAATGCTTCAAGGAGAAATATGCATAGCACGAGAAAAGGTGTGTGGTTCTTGAGCGAGTTGTTGCTGAATCTCGACCGCGCGTGACTCGTTCGATTTATAGTGGCGGGGAAATCGCAGGGCTGAAATGCAGATAGACGGGGCTCTTAATTTGCCATTGGTCATGGATGTATATATGAAATCTATGGAACGTGAAAGGTAGATTTAGAGGGAAGGAGCTATAATGCAGAAATGAGTAGTATTGAACTCAGGGTGAATGTGAAGTCTAACCATTCCGGCGGTATGAGGTACCAGTTCTGTCTCCCGCACAAGGTAGGCGGGGAGTGATGTCAAGAGCCTATTATGGATTATATAAGCACAATCGACAAAATACCTTATTTGGGAGGTATGAGACTCGACAGAACTAAACTCCCGCGGAAACTATTTTACTGTACAATAGAGAGTACATGGAAGATCAAGAACTGTGATAGCCGGAAGTGATAGAAGGATCTAAAAGCAGGAGCGTAAAATAATAAATAGGAAAATCCCAGCATACCTTATTTAAACCATCCGTAAGGGACAAAAGAAAAGAGAAAGGATATAGAGAAGAACGCCCGAATATGCTACTTGATCCTAAGGAAAAGAAAAGGAAAATCCGCCATCAACAGAACGACGTTTTTCCCTCTCGAAGACCACCCCCAGAAGTTCATGTCAATCACAGAAGCCTCGGCATTACACCAATGGCGCGTATTCTTTCAACAGGTTCTGTCTGTTCACTTAGTGGCTGTCCTTCCCTGTTAGTCGTTCTCTTTCGCCAGAGTTACGTGGGGATTCATCCTCATCGTCGGACCACTTGTCCGCATCTTCACCGACAGCAAAGATCGTCTCGCCATCGAGAGACTCTCTCTGTCGTGGGGCGGAAGGTACTGGCTTAGGAGGCACAGGCGAGAGCTCACGTTCCTGCTCAGGTCGCAGCCGGGCATCATTCTCGTCACCAAGTGCAAACTCCTCGTCCAGAGATGTGGCAAGCGAGCGAATCTCAAAACCATCGTCATCTTGAGCGAGCTCATCACTCATGGCAAATCGCCTGTTGTTGGCCGTTGGTCGCCAGAGATAAGCGACAAAGGCAATGTCAAACAAGTAGACAATGTTGAGCCATCCATCCAGGACAAACCACCTGGTTTTCCAATGTTCGGGAACGAAGTTCGCTTCGTTGCTGCCCGCAAATGCGAATGAGTTGATAAAGAAGAAGCCAAAGATGACGATGATGCTACCCAAAATGCACCACCAGAGCTTCTTGTACATCATAGCCTTGACTGTCTGCTTTCTCTCAACGAGATCCTTCATAGTCATGTTCAATGAATTCAAGGTCCACACGTAGAACGCCGTGAGAGTACCCGCAAGCGGTAAAATGACGAGAAGAATAAGCGGGCCTGCAGTATCCGGAGTGATAGACAGACTTGCGATAGCATAAATGACACCGAAGATAAAGTGACCGATAGCGAGCAGGCGGACATAGATCATGGTACGGCCAAGAGATGGCTTCACGACACCATAGCCCATGCAGACGATGAGAAGCAGGAAGAAAGAGAAAGAGTTACGTCCTGCATTCAGAATAGCCACGATGATCATGAGGACCTTCGCCCCGGCATTCAAACCATGTCGGTTTTGGAAATCTGGAAAGGATTAGCTTAACTCAATGACATATCTCACGTCAGCAACATACCGTAGAATCCCCAAGTCATCAACTCCTCTACGATCAAAAAGACAATGATGGCCGTGATATAGTTTTGCACCGGTACTGTAGAGAATCAGTAACGAGAAATCTGGCGTGGCTGGAGGTTGAAACGTACAGATGTCATGACGATTTTGTACATAGAGGAACGCCCAAAACCTGCATTATGTAAGTCAAACCGTTCCGAGACTATCGGGGTGATGAAGAAGCATACAATCCGATCACAGCGTATACGATGGTCAATCCTCCATAGAAGGGCAACTTCGCTATTTGCGCCGCGGGAAGCTCGCCGTATGCATTCCTGAACTCGACAACCGCGGTATAATCCTGCCCGGAGTATGCGTACGTGCTGATGCAGTAAAATCCTGTTGCCTTGACTGGGTAATTGATTGCCACCGGATCTTTCAGGTGTATCGCTTTGGATATAATAGGAGATATCGCAAGCTCGGTCGCATTGGGCGCCAGGATGAAAGAACCGATCTCTTCCTCCGTGCAAAGCTTTGCTTCGACATTGCCTTCGTCACAAATCGTTTCCTTTTCCTTTCAGAAACATGTCAGCGACCCATTCGTGATTCTAACGATCCATCGCAGAACAGACCTCTGCATCATTGGGCCCATTCCTCCCAATCAGTCCTTCATCATTCCATTCAAATATGACAAGACTAACGATTGGATCACTCTCATCGTTGACCGTGTTCTTCACAAATTTCGTCAATATAAATGGCTCGAGGCTCCCTCCCCATGCCTTCCGGCTGTACATGCCCGAACATCGTTGCCGGTGTGCATCATCTTGTTTCTGAAAGAAAATATTAAATTAGAGGCGTCTCAAAAGATATAAAGGGTATTTTCTGACCAATTCGACTTCATTAGCAAGAGCGCATGTCGCCAGCAAAGCTGGCAAGCAGAGCGCCTTAAACCAGCCTTTCATGCTGAGTGTCCTCTATGAGACTCCGAACAGTCCCGGTTCGAAGGGCGCAATAAATATGTGCAAAATATCAGGCGCTACCAGATGGCATTCAATGATATCAGATCAGCGGATACGACAAGACGTCGTATCTACCAGTCATGAATGTCTGATGTAGTGTAGTGGTAGCTTCAAGCTTGTTCAGCTCCTAAATATCGCAACGTCCTTGGCGCCCGGCCGGGGGAGCCGCGCGTTGACCTCCTCCCGAACCGTTATTATCTAAGCGGCCCGACTGGCCAGACGCCACCCATTTTCTATCTAAAAACCGTGCCCGCCTTCACGAGAAATCGTCAATTTTATTCCTCTAGAACCCCGTTGTAAAGCAGCAGCTGGAACTGTGCAGAAAAAGATGCCCGGGAAACATTTTAACGATCCTTGCCTCGACTGTCAGGATGCGGAGGCCATCCTAACCGTGCGCACCCGCCATCTCTGCCGGTACGTGCTTTGAAAATGCGAACGATAGATCTTCCTAACTAACGCCCTGTAGGGACTGTTTCATACACTTTACTAACCGCAAGGTCCTGCGGCGAATGGATTACTACCGCCAGATTAGAAATGCGCCTAAGGATAAGCGGCGCAAATTACTCCTTCCTCTTTCATATGGTCCCTCGTCCTCGTCGCTACTATATATGCTGAACGGGCAGCTGGAGCGACAAGTTTCTGAATGGCACGGTACGACGGCATACGACCTTCATGTTCTTGTCGTTGACCCGTCGACCATATCATCCTCCAGTCCGTCTTGTGAAGAACGCTACGCTTCTCTGAAGAAGAAATATCCCATGCACACCTACACGCAGATTCCATTTCACAGCATCTTCCAGTATAATGAGGATATCCTTGATCTCCTGAGAGATTTTGCTGGACCTGAATTTGTGGACGATCCGTCTCAGCCGGACCAAAATCGCCTGGACGCTTTTCGAGCAGCGATTCCTTCAGCTACATCCAGAACAGACATCGACAATGTTTTGTTAAACAGGTTGATAATTGCCTTCGCAAAGGAGAATGGCTGCGAGGGTATACTTTGGGGTGACTCAGATAGTCGTCTGGCCTCGAAAACTCTCGCGAGTGTTGCCAAGGGGCGGGGGTCTTCATTGATATGGCAGGTATGCGACGGAATGTCCCCCTGGGGTCTGCAGTTCACTTTTCCTCTGCGAGATCTCTACAAGTCTGAGCTTCAGCAATATGCCAGCCTAATCCCAGAGTTGCAAGATATCCTGATACCTGATCAGCCAATATCTACCGATGTGTCTGCCAGGAACATGTCGATCGATGAGCTGATGATGCAGTACATTCAGACTCAGGGTGAGAAGTACCCTGGTATCATGGCCAATGTAGTAAGGACGGTAACTAAACTTCAACGCCCGTCTCTCTCTGCTGCCAACTCTCGCTGCGCTCTTTGTGGTACGGTAGACGTCCCAGGGAGCGGTCCTGCCGCAGGCAGTCAGACGGATGAGGGAGGCAGTGTTGCATTTTGTTACGGATGCGCCAGATCGAAATCAGATATGGCCTCGCTCAATAGATGAATGAATGAAAAATCGAAAGAAGTCCCAAAAATTCCCATTGTGGTATCTAGCATACTCATTCAACAAAAGAAATCCATCAGAATGTGTGGGTAGCCGAAGCCTATTACATTACACAGCTGGACTGCTGCAAATCATCCGAGAACGAACGTCCCATATTGCTACTCCGTCCTCTGCACAACTCCCCTCTCGAGATCACCTTCCGGTTGTTTGGCCCCGCCAAACCAACCCTTGCCGCCACGGTTCTCTTTTTTGGTTCTGGCTGGCTCTGGTCTAGCTGGCTCCGCGACCCCGACGTCAGTTCTGGCTCCTGAAGTGTTCTGTGCTGTTCGATTGGGAGCGCCCGTCAGCAACTCGTCCTTGTAACGGTCGAATTCTTCGGCGATACTGAGGTCTGCAACGCGTTGGTCTTGCTTGCCACCGTTAGCCAGCGCTCGTGCCCCTTTCTCCCGAAGATGTTTCTCTAGCAAGATGGCGTTCCGCGTGTTGCATTTAAACAAAGCATCCGTAATGTCGCCCACGAATGGAACAAGACCGACAAGGAAGTCTACCACGACGTTCAACATCATATATATCCAGAGATGGGAGGGCAGTCCTCCGTCGATATTTCTGCAGGATTTGACCACCATCATGGCAAGGGCAGCATCAGCGGCATCGCCAGCACTGAACATCTCAACCAGTTAGCTTCTATGTGACTGAGAGATTAGCGATTGGAAGGAGAGCCTTACAATGGTACGAGTGCAATCACACTGCTCCAGCCGAACTGTATGCCACACAAGTTGAAGAGCGAGTAATCCAGCCTGTATGCTCTGCGCTTGACCTTGGTCAAGATTTTGGCGTCATTTTCAGAGATACCTGGTGGCGCTGCCTTTCGCCGCTTCTGAGTCTTCCGTCCAAAGGCGCGATTGAGTCGGGATGCCGGAACATCCTCGAAATAAGGGTCCTAAATGAAGAGCCATCATTGGCAACAGTCATCGTTGGCAGTAAAGCAGTAGAGACTCACCTCTTGACCGAAATGATTCTTGGCAGATTCATTCAGAATCCTCTTTCCCACGTAAGCGGCTAATTGTCCAGACATTGCGGTAGTTACTGGTCGTCGGATTATGTATGATCAGGATTTGCAAATAAAAAGGTCGGGATTTGTCAGGAAGATGAAGGCTGGAATAATTTAATTACAGTCGATCAGTGAGTAGGAGGCTTCAGTGAAGGGACAGGCTCAAATAAAGCAATTCCAATGTAACTATTGAAATAGTCCGTGCTGGTGATCACTGTTTCAATAGGCGCCGGGCCCGCCAGTAACAACCAGCGGAAGGAGATAAGTTATTTTTATCACAAAGGAGAAAGGCCCTCAGGACCAGAAAGGTGGAAAGGTGCTCTTTCTATAGCTGTTGCTCTGGCGCCCACTCCATATTCAGGGACAGGCTGCTGTCATGAAGTCAATGATCCCATCCATGATCCCGTCTCCTACTTAACGTCATCCCGCGTGCACAGACAATTGTTTCTTCTGTGGCTGGTGAAAGATCAACACTCAGCCACAGTTCTGTGGCGCAGTCAGCACCTAACCTACCCAACGGAAAGTCACTGGACTTGTCTTGCCACATGCCTCTGCTGTCAACCAGCTTGCGCTCTCACCTCTCTCCTTTGCGGCAAACGCCAGGTATACTTGCTGGTCTTTCCCGAAACTGAGTGTGGCGATTCGCCCTTTATTTTTCTTTGTATTTCGAAGACCTATTCTGGACTGGATTTACCTACAGTGAATTGTTATTAGTTGTCCTACCGTCTAGGATTGCCCTTGGCCCCATATCCTGCCTTGGACCATCCTAGCTACGTACCCGAATCCTCTCCCCGCCTCAGGTTCTGGAGAGCTTCTCGCCCTACCTCCGGCGGGTTGAAATGCTCAGCTCCACCAGACACTATGGCAGAAACAAAGATGCAGTTGGAAGACTGTATGTGAACCCTCCACCATCGCGTCGCGTTACTGTCTAAGTTGTATACCAAGCTAATCATGTATGACTCATACAGGGCTGGATGACCTATGTGTCCGCTTCATCATTAATTTACCCCGTGAAGAGCTCGAGTCCGTCGAGAGAATCTGTTTCCAGGTTGAGGAGGCACAATGGTTCTACGAGGACTTTATCCGTCCACTGGACCCAGGCCTCCCTTCGCTGTCGTTGAAGGCATTTGCAATGCGGATTTTCCAGCACTGCCCGCTGATGTCCCAGTGGTCTCACTACCACCATATTACTGCCTTCTCGGAATTCCTGGCCTACAAAACTCGGGTCCCGGTCCGAGGGGCTATCATGCTGAACGAAGCAATGGACGAGGTCGTCCTGGTCAAGGGCTGGAAAAAAGGCGCTAATTGGAGTTTTCCTCGAGGTAAGATCAACAAGGACGAAAAGGACGTCGACTGTGCGATCCGTGAAGTCTACGAAGAGACTGGCTTCGACCTCAAAGAGGCTGGTCTCGTCAAAGACGAAAAGGATATGAAGTACATCGAGATCACGATGCGAGAACAGCATATGAGACTTTACGTCTTTCGTGGTGTTTCAAAGGACACACATTTTGAACCTCGGACGAGGAAGGAAATCAGTAAGATCGAATGGTACAAGCTGTCGGACCTACCTACTCTGAAGAAGAACAAACAACATGATGAAGGATTCGCAGTGGCCAACGCGAACAAGTTCTACATGGTGGCACCATTCCTGCATCCTCTCAAGAAGTGGATAGCACAACAAAAGAAGAATGATGAAAGAGTGCGGGCAACCTCCGGTCAGTTACAACAGACCGAGGGCGAGACATCGATGGATGAAGCCATTTACGCTGCTAATGGGGCGCTTACTCCAAAACGGGAGCTCCTGGAAGCAGAAGTTTCCAGCGATCTGCCCGAACTCACTCCATCCCAGGATGTCTCATCTCACCTGAAGCGGCTTCTCAATATCAATGGCACCGCTACTGAAGAGAACAATGTCGAAGTTAATCAAGCAACGATGCCAGATTCAGCGAAGTCGAATGCTCTGCTTGCTCTTCTCAAAGGCGGCCCAAATGCTGCAGCAAGTCAAATATCTCAAGGTGGACCGATGCCTATACCTCAAGCCCCTCAAACCGCCCCAGTGTTCCGGGGTCCTCAACAGCCGGCTTTCCCTTTCTCTTCATTAGCAGGCACCCGTGGATCTGCTCAGTTCCCTAGCCAGTTCGGACACCCAGGATTGCCATCTTATCCCCCGTCTTCTCCCTTGCCTATCCCTCATGGTCCACCAGCGGGTCGGGACGTCTCAACCCCCGGTGGTTTACCGTCTGTAACCCATCTGCCATCTCAACAACGACCTGCACCCGACTTCTTGCGGATGGGCCGGCCCGATTCTTTTGTGGGTTACACGGGAGATTTCCCTCATCCTCACCAATTTCCAACTCAACCTCAGACCACTCTGTCCCGTTCCATACAGGATTTGGCGCGCCAAGTGCCTGGACATCCTGACCAGCAGTATGCACCTGCGCCTTACCAACGAACTGGAGATCCCGAGTTTGCTCAACCTCCTCAGCATCCTAATGTCCAAGGCACTGCCATTCCTCCTGCAAGCAAGCTGCCTCCTCCTAAACTTACCAGTCATTCTCTTGCCCTTCTCAATGTTTTCAAGGATCAAACGCCAAAGACTCCCAAGACGCCCGGAGCTACTTTGGCACCGAAGCCTGGGGCTACACCCGAGATAATGCGTCGGACCTCTCAGCATCAGGATAATCTGTTGAGCCTCTTGAAAGGAGCATCTCCTGTTCCACCAGCAGCACCTGTAGAGCTGTCTGCGCAACCGCCTGCTCCGTCGACGACCAAGCAGATACTTCAGAGGCCTGCTGCGGTTGACACACGTCCTTCAAAGCCGCAGACCATCATGATCAAGAAGCGGCAAGATGGTGAAGTTCAGACCTCCGCAACCGTTTCGGGGCCACTAAACATGCCGGATTTCGAGAAGTCTGGAAAGAATCACTCAAAGAAGACGAACGGAGTGCCACGCAAGGGAGCCAAAGAGCGACTTGCTTCACCCATCACTATCTTGCCACGACCATCGACAGCAAAGAGAGAATCGCCTGTCTCCGCTGAGCGTGTTTCACAATCACCTCGCCAACGAACGCAAGCGAAGACTCCAGAGCCCTCGAAGCCGTTTCAGCCGCAGATTCTCCGCCGGTCTGAGAATGCCAATTTGGAGACACTTTTCCCCAGTCGTACCGTGACTGTCCATGAGTTCTCTCGGCCCGGGGTTGCTGATACGCCGGCTGCTACACCAAAAGAGGTTCCTGCTGCTCAAGTGAAATACGATCGTCGGCCAAGTCAAACAGCTGCTCAGAAGGAGACACTACTATCTCTATTTGGAAAGTCACCCGCCCAGAAGATTCAGCCGCTGGCTACTCCGGTTGAGTTACCTACCACTTCTGCTGGGCCTTTGATGAGCTCGGGAAATATTAGCCCAGTATCTGCGACCCACAGTCGTATTAATGGCGCAGAGTCCGCAGTGTCTGGCTCAGCGGCTCCCTCTGAGAGGGTCACATCACCTGTCAACAAGGCATTTTTACTTGGTTACTTGCAAAACGTCGCAAAGGGTCGGTAGATCTTGGTTTCCGTGTACATAGGGTTGAATTCAGGGAACAGCATCATAGGAGTTTTTGTTGCTACTGCTCTGTGGTGGGCGTGCGAGCGGTTTCCTACTACGTCTCACATAGTACCAGATGCATTCTAGCTAGCCTTTCAATCTATCTTCATGAGATCTCAGTGATGCGCGTCTGTACTTGTGCTTTCAAGTAGTTTTATCTACTCTGTATGACTAGAAGCTCCTCTCGGTTACGTCAGAGGAAAGATCTCTCATTCTGCCGCGTCACACCGCCTTGATTATATACTCGGAGCTCTGGATTTGCTTAACAATCTATGGCCGAGTTCATCTTTCCAGCATCCATCAATTGACGCCGAAATGCCTCCTCGGACGCCCACCCGATCAGTGTGCACACGATGCCTAATAAGGCGTCGGCTTTTCTCGACCAATTCCTCTCCCCTGCAGCAACAGAAGCAAAATGACCTTCCTCCTCCCCCGCCGCGGTCCGGATATGCTCGACTCAGTCACCGAGGTCTCATCTCCATCACCGGGGTTGACAGTACGAGCTTTCTTCAGGGACTCATCACTCAGAATATGCTGGTGACCAATGACCCGCAGCGATCTACACGAAGAACAGGCTTCTACACTGCTTTTCTCAATGCGCAAGGCCGTGTTCTTAACGATGCGTTCATCTATCCCTCGCCGAACGGAGGGGAATCATCCTCGGCCGATGAAGCAGGTTGGATTATTGAGGTAGACAAGAATGAGATGGCAAGCTTGATCAAGCATCTTAAGAGACATAAACTCCGCGCGAAGCTCAAGCTTCGTGCCTTCGAGGACGGGGAACAATCCGTCTGGTCAACGTGGAACGACCAAGCCGAGCCAAAATGGGCCGCTTATAACCTCGAATCCGAATCGCCGTCTCCTTTCTCTCCTTCGTCCCATATTTCCGGTTGCATTGATACTCGCGCGCCCGGTTTCGGTTCTCGTCTCGTTACGCCCGGTGATGATGATCTCCGCAAGCATATCCCAGATGAGTCCAAGCTGCCCGGCAGCGAAGTTCAGCTACCAACATATACACTGCGGAGGATGATGTATGGTATCGCGGAGGGCCAGGGAGAAATTATCCGCGAGTCGGCTCTGCCGCTGGAGTGCAATCTGGATATGATGCGTGGTGTCGATTTCCGCAAAGGATGCTATGTAGGCCAGGAACTCACGATCCGGACTCATCACACGGGTGTCGTCCGGAAACGGATTCTCCCTGTTCAGCTATACACTGGGGGACAGGATCCAGACAAGTTTGGAGACCTTCCTACCTATGATCCTAACACCGACCTCCCGTTACCGCCCGCTGGCGCCAATATCTCCCGGATCAGCGCGCGCAAGGGCCGTAGCGCTGGAAAGTTCCTGAATGGAATCGGCAACATTGGGTTGGCACTGTGTCGGTTGGAGATGATGACTGACATCACACTTACTGAAGAAGGTACTCAATATACCCCAGACCAGGAGTTCAAAGTCTCTTGGGACGGTGCTGCGGAGGGAGAAGAGGTCAAGATCAAAGCACTAGTACCCTCATGGA
The DNA here is from genome assembly GCA_029606305.1 of Paecilomyces fulvus. Classification (NCBI taxonomy): domain Eukaryota; kingdom Fungi; phylum Ascomycota; class Eurotiomycetes; order Eurotiales; family Thermoascaceae; genus Paecilomyces; species Paecilomyces fulvus. The sequence continues at coordinate 324,524 of JAPVCG010000038.1, forward strand.
CGAAAGACTTCATCTTGAGTGGAGTTAGGAAGAATACCCCCAGAGCGGAGGAAGGGTCCAGGGCCAGGGAAATGGTAGAAGAGCTAGAAGAAGAGGAACAGCGAAGAGTAGAATAAAAGGGGACAGAATTCATGTATTATTCCATCATAATACTTCCCCAGTACCCATGATTCAAATATAGTCCTAATCAGGTAATCTACTAGTAGAGGGCGGCTCACCCAGATCTACCATACCCCTTCGGGTCGTTTCCTTGACTTCAGATCTACTTTAGGTAGGTACCAGATGGCTAGCTGGAACAGATCCAATATGGATCTTTTCGAGAGATACAAGGAACAACGGAAGCCAAAATGGTCTGGATATCGCTAGGTGTGGATGTAACACAGTACTAGTTCGCCCTTCTAACTGCCTTCCATGTACTCAGTAGCTTGGAAGAAAGTAAGTCATCTTGCAGTTTTCGCTGAATCAACAATCTCTTAAACTATTTTCTAAGAGGGAGGTTAGATTAGATCAGCTCGAGAGGGATCTCCAGAATCATAGCGCCAATAGAATATAAAAAAAAAGTAGGTGTTGGTAGATAGTATGAACTAACTTAGGCATGAGAGAGCCAAGAATATCGTCTATTACTTCACAAAGCAGAAACTATTGAAGCAAATTTGTCGGCGCCAGAAAATTTATCGGCATATGATCTGTCAAAATGCCGTAAAGCCCATATGATCAAGGTGCAAATTTGACAAGTGCGATCTGACCAGATGGGATCTAACTCAATCATGGCCAGAATGGTTGCGGACTTCTGAGTCAGTGAGCTGGAAAAGCATAAATTCATCTTCTCAATCAAGCTGAAAGTCACAGAAAACTTTGTCCAACGGACCATGTCGCTTGCAAATTCGAACACTCGGTGAGAAGCTATGTGTGTATAGCTAGCTACATGAGAAAATTGGTCATTCGTTAATTCTGCCATATTCTACTTATCTGCGGGGTAGAAGCTGCCTGGTTCGCTGTGTCTGCGAGGTCCAATTACAGCACCAAGGTCGTGACGTGACGAATGTCCTGAGAGTGGTAGAAGATAATGTTTTCAGGCGCTTCTTACTGACATGAATGGTGCCAGCCTAACTATTGCGGACGATGTTTGGAAATAATTTGTGCTGACCCTGTCAATGGCAGTGTTGCCAGTACAGGGAAACAGTTCATAGCTTTCAAGGAGAATCGGTTTGGAATATCTATGTATTGATGGATCTCTATATAATATCACATTGAAGGCTTCCGGGGTATCTCTAATCGAACATAAGCAACGAACCAAATTTGAATGACTTCTGTATCCCTCTTCCCTTAAACGCCATTATAGCGCAGCGCTCATTGCATCTGACGTACCAGAACATAACGAAGAGAATTATGATCCAAACGATACCACATATCCCAACTGCGCTCTAACTAGAAGCCTTCGCAGCCGCCTCCGCCGCATCCGCAGCCTCATCTTCTTTGCGGATCTGCTCCTCCAGCATCCTGCGCTCTTTCTCGCGCTGAGCATTCTTCAGGCGCATCAATGTGACCTCCTCCAGACTGGGAGTACTCGTACTGGCTGACGACGACACTTTGGGCGTATTTGCCGCTGCAGCTGAAAACGATGCAAAGGAGGGTACTTTGTTGGGTTTCTTGGTGCCATCCAGCGTAGCTGTGTTGAGACCAGGGAAGTTGAATTTCGGGGGAGCTTTTGTACCGCCGCTTCCAGACACAGGTATAGTAGGAGTTGCTGATTTCGAGGGTGGAGTTGGAGATGCGGGCGTGTCTGTTCCCAGGTCAGGCTCGTTGCCCGAAGCCCAGAAAACTGACTCGATAACAGACCACTCGTCCTGACCGGCCTCCCGTTTCTTCTCACTATCCAAAACAGCAGAGTGTGCGCTGACGATGGATGTGTAGATTACTACTCCTGTTGCCACTGTCTTCTTCTCTTTCTTGTCCCCAACCCGTTGTCGCTTGTCCTTAAGCAAGAATGTGTTCTCGATCTTGCCGAACGGAGCGAATAGAGTCATTAAGCGGTCCTTATCAAGCTCAAGGCCCAGACCCTCCCGAATCCATCGCACCTTTACAGACCTGTCCAGCTCCGGAACGTTCGTCCCACCCTCCTTCGATCTGTCCACGCGCTGACTGCTTCTATCCGCGGCCGCTCGAGCCTCAGCCTCCTGCTTCTGGAGCCGTTGTTCCTCCTCTTCAGCATCCTTTCTCAACTTTTCCTCCGCTTCTCTCCTTCTCCGTCGGTTATCTTCCGCAATGCGCTCGATTTCCCGCTCTAATTTCGCTTCGGCATCATCACCACCATATCCAGCCATGCCCGTTGCCATCCACGGCCTCTTGATGCCCCTCTGAGCCGCCTCTGCAGCCATTCCAGCTCTCTCACGCGCTTCAAGATCTTCCTTCATCTTCCTCTTGGCCGCGTCCATCATCTCCGTCTCACGCCTCTTCCGCTCCCGCGCCTCTCGCGCATTGTTGTAGAGCTCCCGCACCGACGGGTCAGACAGCACATCGTAAGCGATCTGAAGCAAGTGGAACTTGTCGATATCTGCCGGAGTGGGGTTTTGGATCTTATCTGGGTGATACTTGAGCGCAGTGCGTCGGTAAGCTCGTCGGATTTCTGCTTCATTGGCCGCGGGAGAGATATCAAGGAGGGCGTAAAAGTCTTGCGCGGAGGCCGCGTGGGCCTTGAGATCATCTGAGGGAACCATAATTTCTGATCTGAAGCGATAGTATACCTCTGAGAAGCGAAAGGAAGCAGCGAGAGCGGTTCAGGACGGTTTCTGTTCGTAGCTTCGATAGAATGAACAAGATTCTGGAGGGCGACCGCTCCGCCTTTCCTTCGGACCTCCAGTGAGAGGACTGTTGAAGGGACGTTTTAACGCTTTGCGCGAAGGATTTATGCGCTTTTCAGACCTCTCAATGAGTTATTCCCCTGCGGGTGTTGAAGAGGAAGTTGGGAAGCTTCTCGATGTTCTTAAAGAGAGCTAAAGTTATGACGGATTTGGGTGGCGCCGGGGATTTCTCCAGGGTCCGTGCAGCCCCGAACCAACCAATAACAACGACCTGTTCTATGTAAAACGATATATAAGATGCTACACTGATGAGTATTCATTCCCCCCTAGTAGTCTTGTTAGTATGTGAGTGCGGTCCATCCAAATATAGAGGTGAGGTGACACCGGTTATTGCAAGGAACCCTATACAATCCTCCAGCTAGTGACTTAGCATTGTCGAGTGGCATGTTTTAGTGTAGATGTTTATAGTAGTCGAGATGAAGATATTTAATAGCCAAGGTCTTTCTACTCATGGGAAACTTGTCAGACTAATAGCCAAAACACTACTCAATAATTCTCTCTATTCCGGGATTTCAGCAATGGTCCCTAGGGAGAAATAACATAAAGCAGCCCTGTTGGAACAAGACGTATAAATGCACCCTGGAAAACCACGTAAAAGGAATGCCTGAGGATTATCTGTTCTTCATTCCAATGAAAATTCTAAGAGAGCAGCACTTCAATAAATACAGTGCCTCTTCTAACTTAGAGGCGTTGGAATTGCTAGGTCCTGAAGTGGCTTCAAGGGTAGGGCACGTGTTCATCTCCGGTCCATTCAGGAAGCCGCCCATTGCCATCGATAATTGGTATTCAACATTAAATATTATCATCATCTCCTTGAAGTTCCGCATAGAATCTCGTTGTTTTCCGTACTTGATGACCCTAGCAAGATGACATCTCTCAGTATCGCACCAGACAACATCTCTTCCCCTTCTCAGTCTCAGCTAGCTCTTGCATTGGCTATCGTCAAGCTGAAGCCTGCTAATATAGACATCAAAGGTTCGACATGGCACATGGCCGAGGAGTCAGTATTTCCTGGTGGAATGAATACTGAGTCCTGAGCAGACCACATCCTCCAAATCCGCCAGCATATCAAGCATGGGAGTGACCCTGTTCGGACAAGCTTTCCAGATAAGCATCTCGACAGCGTCGCGTTTTGGCAGCAAGCATATGAGAAGTCTGAAGCTACCCAGAGCAAACTTCTCGATCGGATCTATGAGCTCGAACAACGCAACGAGGCGCTGCTGGTGAAGCTTCAGCCAAAAGAGTCCGAAGTGAAAAAGGACCAGGGATCAGTGAAGCGGAAGGCAAAAACTGCTGAGGCCGCTCCTGCGGTTTTGAAAAGAGCAAAGACGCAGATCCCTACAGCGTCCAGTCGTATTAAAGGAGGGTCGTTTGGGATATATGGTAATGGACTCGATGAATCCGGATCTTTAAATGATCGTAAGTTGATGAAATCCCTAACGTGTATCCCTGCTCATTGTTTCAGCCACGGTGCCTTTTATGCGCCAGCTATATGCACTGCAGAGCATTCTGCCTAGGAAGCCAACTCGCAACAGCATTGTTTTTGCTGCAGTTAGTCTGTGCAAAGCTGCGGGGGACGCATTACGCACTGTAAATTGTGAGAGGAAAGTGCCAACGGGCCGAACAAAGACATCCATTCAAGCGCAGAGCTCTCAGCCAGACGCCAATTCAATCCTTCATGGAGTTCAATATGCTTACGGAATCCTGTGTCAAGCATTAGATAAACTTTCCGGGAGTGATGAGAGGACGCGGGAAACAGGACAGCTTATTTACCATATGGTCTCGTTGTTCGAGACTGTTATGGAACTCCTGCAGCGGAACTCCAAGGCAAGAGTGGAAGATGTCTTGGTTAACGGCTCATCAAAGAAGCAGAAAAAGGGTACAAAGGTTAAAGCATCGAAGGATACGCTTGAACACCAAGGGTCGCTGAAAACAGACGATGACAAATTGGCGACTCATATATCGAGTCTACTGTACAACATGATGTTGCATCTCAACCCTTCTAAAAAAGAGCACAGAAATCTTCTGGAAGGGTTCTTGTTTGTCCTACTGAACCGTGTAGGGAAGATTCTCTGTGTTTTTGTCTTTGGAGATCTGCAGTTGAGGCCGGATCTACGGGCTGATACTGCAAAACTCCCGCTGCCTGCAGGACTTGTTGGCATCAACTTTGACGATGGCAGTTTGAAAGCCATGAAAATAGAAGCAAAGTCTCTCATATGGCTCATGGAGAGAACTATGCCTCTAGTCGGCGTGCTATATGGGCCTCATTCCGAAACAGGGGGTAAAGGGAAGGCCACGGCTAACCACGATAAACATTGTGATGTGCCCCTTCCGCTACGAGTCAAGAAGAAGCTGCAAAATACTCTACTCTCCGCAGTCTTCGGCGATGATCCAATGTTCAAGGGTTCCCTGAAAGGACCAGAGTTGCCTGGTGAAGCAGAGTTGGAAAAATTGCAGACTCATGAGTCGATTCCACAAAAGACAGTTCCTGACTGGTTCGTGCAGGAGATATGGGCATTGCTGGGTTGGGATATCCTGATGAAAGGGGGAAAGAACTAAGTATTCACACCTGTCGTGATAATCTGCCGCGGATCATGTCTTCCAGTTGTCTATATCTTCCTTGAATTTTCGTTATATAACTTATATCCCGGTATTAGTGGTATCATCTCAGAGAAGCATATCACCCAGTTCTATACCATCAGATACTCTTCTCCTGTGGTCATGACCTTGAAGGCGATCATAAACACCAACCTAACTCTCTTTCGCCAGAAGGCGCATTAATGAATAGGGAATACTAGGTATTACTTGAGATTCAAGATCCGGACTGCATTCCCTCCAAGAACAGCCTTTATGGCATCTGCATCCCCAGCGAGTGTTTTGTCAATTGCCTTATAGTTGGTCGTGACACTGAGCCAGGCTTCGTCTTCCTTGCCATCCAGTGGCGGGAAGAATGGATGATCGGTACCTATTACAGGTTAGACGAAGCCAAAATTCTCGTGTGATATCAAGTAAGAGAAGATAACACAGACTACATACCAAATAGTAATCTATCCGGTCCTCCTGCCGCATGAATGGCTGCCTTCAATCCCGCCTCTCCATACACAACGGCATCGAGGTATATATTCGTCTTCAACACATCCCATACACTTTTACTGGGACCCTTCGTATCTCCACCATTGGCAATGAATTTCCGCTCGTGCGCAATACAGCTCTCAATCCGACCTGCCAGAAACGGGAGAGCACCACCGGAATGAGCCAGCAGGATCTTCAACCGAGGGAACCGATCGAACACACCGGCCAGGAGCATCCGCGTCACTGCAATTGTCGTCTCGAGCGGGAACCCCAAGGCTAGCGGAAGGACGTGGCCGTAGCGAGCTGTTGCTTCGGGCCCGCCGAACGCTTCGTCGGGTAGACCGTAATGCGGATGCAGGAAGAGAAGAGTGTCTGTATCCTGCAGAGCCGCCCAGATCGGGTCCAGGCCTGCATCATCCAATCCTTTGCCCTGTCCCGACGTGCCCATGATCACGCCCCGTAGATGCGGTAGCGTCTTCAGTCGCGCGATCTCCTTCGCAACGATATCTGCAGTAGGAGCACTCAGCGGTAGGGCTCCGAAGGCAAAAAGGGTCTCCTTCGCATGTAGGGCGCGCACTCCTTCCGGGTCCGCTGCCCTGTTCACCTTGGCGCAAGTCGCCTCCAGGTCATCATTGATGCGCTCTGCCCAAGTCTGTGCTTCTTCCGGTTCGACAAAGTCTAGCCAAGGATTGGCCAGTGAGACAACACTGGTTGTGATGCCATGCCGGCGCATGAAGGCTAGCTTGACGTTGATGTCGGAATAGGATGAATCGACAGGTCGCCCTCGTTGGTCAAGCGGAATAGACTCACTGTCGTCGGAGGAGAGGATGATAAGTCGCGAGGGCGCGCCAGAAGCTGGATCACGGACATATGGTACTGTCTTCCGTGAACGCAGCATATCCAGGTAGGATTGGGGGTACACATGGGTGTGGATGTCGACAATTGGATGCGACATCTTGTTCGAAAATCGCTCCCTTTCTTCCTGCGATAATTTCAGTGTCTATGCCTTGGTGGTTTGATAGTTGATCCAAGAATAAATATTGAAGATACGGAAAGGTCAGGTATGATTTCCCAACTAGAGGGGCGCGGGGTATCAACGAGGGGAAGTCGACGAGATATGCCAGATCAAGCGCGACTCCGAATTCAACGCGACTTGGAAAAGGCAAGACACTGGAAGGGCCATTCCTAAAGAAGGAATCGGATAGAGTCGGAATTGAAGCCATCGTGACAGGTGATATGGATATGGATATCGTATGTATTATCTTGTCGAGGCTTATCATGGGGTGATTGTGAATATGATGAAGATAAGCTCGATAAGGCAGATAAGCACAAGGTCATTAGTATTTATATCTGTCTTGACTACACCTGGGCGCGATAATGGGACTAAAACTGCTATATATGCATCTCGTCTCATTGACAGCGTTCTGAGACCTTGATATCACAATTCATTTGCGGTGGCTTGAGCGGTTTATCTTGGATTCCCCGCGTGACGTTTATCCGCCGACAATCACAAACTCATATACAGAGAGCGATAACACTTCAAAATGTCGGGAATTATCTCTCAACAGGAGTGCAAACCTGCCTCTACGGGCGTTCAGAAAGATGATCTGGTCATCCCTGTAAATGGCCCCCTTTCTCCCGTACTTGGAAATGAAGCACTAAGCTAGCAGCTTATCGATTTCGAACCCTTCCTCAGTGGGAGGCCTGCTGAGAGGCACGCAGTCGGCGTCTCTATCATGAATGCCTTCAAAACCTCCGGCTTTCTGTACCTCAAGAACCACGGCATCCCACCCTCCGTCGTCACGAAAGTCTTCGGTGAGTCGGCACGCTTCTTCGCCCGTCCACAGGTGCAGAAGGACAGCCTAGGCTGGACGACTCCGCAGTCCAACCGTGGATATGTGACCCGAGGCCGTGAGAAGTTGGCTCGTCCAGATGTTGACGTCTCGAGTGTTGAGGCCATGCGCGCAGCTATCCCAGACTTGAAGGAGACAATGGAGATCGGGCGCGAAGGAGTCGAAGGCTACCCTAATCGGTGGCCGGACGAGTTCGACCAGGAGGGCAAAGAGTTTAAGCGCACCATGCAGGAGTTCTTTGAGACCTGCAAGGACCTCCATATGCAGGTTATGCGTGCCATGGCTCTAGGTATGGCCTTGCCGGAACACTTCTTCGACGAGTTCACCAATGGCGGAGACAACAACCTTCGTCTACTGCATTACCAGCCCATCCCGAAGGATACTTTCAAGAAGAACCCGGCACAGGTCCGTGCTGGTGAACATAGCGACTATGGTTCTCTCACTCTGCTCTTTCAGGACTTCCGGGGCGGTCTGCAAGTGCGCAGTCCGAATGATACCTTCGTAGATGCCACCCCCATTCCCGACACTATCATTGTCAACGCCGGCGACCTTCTGGCCAGATGGTCTAACGACATCATTAAAAGCACTCGCCATCGGGTCGTCGAGCCGCCATCTGCGCCTGAAGACGACAAGTCCGATATGTATCCCTCACGGTACAGCATTGCGTACTTTTGCAATCCTAACATGGATAAGTTCATCGAGGCTCTGCCAGGGACTTATGGTGAAGAGGTCGGTGTGCAGAAGAAGTATGACGGGATTAACTCTGGCGAGTACCTCGTTCAGCGATTGACGGCTACATATTAGCGGAGACATTAGTTACATTCCCCTGGCGGGCTATATGGCTTGATATTTGCTGCTCCTGATGTGGCCCATATCTACCCATTCACAGTCTTGTCGGACTCCCGATATTGCAATATACTTGTTCATTCAAGAACAAAATAGCAAATGCTCAGTGTAAGACACACAGCCAGGTGCTAACAGCTGATATAAAGGTCTTGGAGCCGTCATGGCACGCGCTCTTGACGCGAATGGAGCCTCCAAGGTTTTCATCCTCGGCCGTCGAGAGCAGAACCTGAAGGATGTCACTGCGCAGGCGATCAACAAGTCCATCATCCCTATTACGGCAGACGTGACCTCCAAGGAGTCACTCCAAGCAGCGTATGACAGCATTGCTAAGGAAACCGACCACATTGACCTCCTTGTCGCCAACAGCGGTGTTATGGGTCCCAGCATCAACCCACCAAGTAAACAAGCCGATGGCACACCAACCCTGTCCGAACTCCGTGACCATCTGTGGGCGACGCCGATGGAAGACTTCTCCAAAGTATTCCATGTCAACATCACCGGAACGTTCTACACTATTCTTGCTTTCCTCCCTCTCCTGCAGGCCGCGAATGAGAAACGACCAGCCCCGGTGCCTGGCACGTTATCTCCACCCAAGGCGCAAGTCATCATCACCAGTTCTATAGGCGGCTTCTCTCGTATCGCCGCCTTCTCACCAGCATACAGTCTCTCCAAGTCTGCAACAAATTATATGGTCAAGTCGCTCTCGACATTGTTCGTCAAGCATGATATCCGCGTCAACGGTATCGCGCCCGGCCTGTACTACACCGAGATGGCGGAGTCATTGTTCAAAGCCCAAAATGCTGTTGGCACTGGTACTACGGATGGTTCGCTGCCACGGGATATCGTCCCCATCACTAGAGGAGGTGCTCCGGAGGATATGGCCGGTATCATCTTGTGGATGGCTGGTTCCGCCGGTGGCTACTTGAGTGGAAATATCGTTGTCAGCGATGGAGGAAGATTGAGCATCATGCCGTCGTCGTATTAGATCGTCTTCTGAGTCTTCGAGATTCCACTTAAGTATACAGTTAGATTGTATATATGAGCCTGATAAAAAAGGAAACATCAACTACCCCAATGGTCCTTAGACCAGTCAAATTATGGTATATAAGAAGACGACGGCCATGATAGACAGAATGTGTAAACTGAGTTTCTTCCACAAGATGTCCTGCTTGTGTCGACCAAATAATCGATGGCACAAGGAGGCATTACATTGAACAAAATTTAAGGCCATAATTCATGTGATGAGCCAGACAAAGCATGAATTACTGTACTTCAGACCATCATCTATGTTATCTGTTTACTGTTGGATTTCTTGGTTGAAACAACAAAGAAGCAATATTGGTATGATAAGCCACTGCCAAGCGGCACATTGATAAAATATCGAAAGCAGGTATCATATCGGTGATATCAAGATTACAAGTGATATATGGTATGAGAATTGATGGGTGAAATACAAATAGAGCAAATAGTTACTTTCAGTCAGGAACAGACACGTTCCGTAAAATTGAGTCGTGATTGGTGGACTGAGATCAGGTGGCTTGTTATCATCACATGACAGGGATTAAGAGCCTCATGGAGTAGGGAATCTGTTTTTATATAAGAATCTTACATCGATCATCAGGCGCGCAATATAACATGTACCTCGATCTTCCTATAATCAGCTCTTGAAACTTTGGATGGGTAGGATAGGCCTTTCACTCTGCACGCTATGTTACCTTCAGAAGATGATATAACGAAATTTATGTCCTGTGCTCCAGAGGCTAGTGAAGGGCAGGCTCTCATGTTTTCAGAGGTAAGAGCAATACTTGATGGCTTTTGTACCTCCTGAGCATCGATCTTATTGATGGGTAGCTTTAAGGGGGCGGATACCATCAACGAAGCTATCAATCAATTCTATGAAAACCCCAACAGATGTTCCCACAGCCAGTTTCTAGCATGACCAACCCAGTGGACCCCACTGAGGAGACCAATATGCTGGCCGATGCTCCTCCGTCGTATGCTTCGTTGGTAGACACCGTAAGCGAACCACAGCATTCACCTCATACAAATGCAGTCATCAAAGCTGCAAAAATCCGCGCTCGAGATGAGGTATGGCCCACTCCTACTTCTTCGGAGTCACGAGCTAACATTTTTTGGTCCCGTAGCGAGAGATGCAGAATATGCTACAAAGCGTTCAACTGAGAAATCGCATTTACAATAGCGATATTGAGCCAGAACATGAATCAGACCTTGGCTGTGACTGCTATATTCACAAATATAGGAGCAGAAAAATGGATCGACTCGATGTCCAGGACATGTGGTCAAAAGCAGTCATGTATCCAGGTCAGCAATACCACGTCTCAGGAGGTCAACTGCTTTCCGTACACAGCTTGACACCTTATTTTGTGCAGGGGAAAAGGCTTACCATGACCTCTACCAATCGATCCTCTTTAGCAACAACCCCTACAGTCGTGTCATGTCACCGTATGGCCCTAATGGCGCCGCTTGCTACGGAGCGCAAGCACCTCGACCATATTATTACACTCTATGGCTTCAACAAACTACACAGTTGAATGCTTCTCTCAATGCCCAAGCACAAGCCACCGTCAATGCTAAAGAGCCACCGTTCAATATCTGGGAAATTAGCCAGGTAGACTCGTTAATGCCAAATACGACCATTGCTACTACCTCATCAGGCCGAGCTGATGACAGGAGGAGACACACTATTGCTGGTGCCCTCACGAATGGCAATGCGGAAGGAGCTAAACCGTCTAAATTTGAAGTCTTGAAAAGAGCCTTCTCGATCAAGTCGCCCGAGGAAAAGTTGTCTGCCCGCGGCCAAGAGTTACGAAACGCGATCCTGGAAGAAGAGTCTGGTAGATGGCCAGACCAGGAATCCCAACAGATTGTGGCGGTCTACCAGGAAAAGATTGGCATGACCCAAAAGATAGCCGACCTTCGAGCTCACCGTCCTATTCAATACCTTCATCTACTTCGAGCCGGATACTTCGAGCCTATCCCCGTTGCTTGGGCACATCTACATTCCAATCCTCTAAAGTTTACTATCGACGCGCCGGCTGGATGGAGAGGGATCACTCCTGCCTGGAGAGGATTCGAAAATACCGCCGAGGAACGCCTGTACTGGGTCTTGAATCATAGAGAGGTGAGTGGTGGAGTGAGGATAAAACCTGACTTTATTTCTGCCATGGAGATGGCTCGTACTAGGATGGCTTCCGCAGTCGAGCCACCTCCTGTGTACTACTCTGCCAATGATATCTGTCAGCTTCAGCATACCTCTGTGGGCTACTCGAGACAGGTTATGCCTGCCCCTTTCAGAGCCTTTGATGCACCAGAACGCTCTACGGATAATACTGTGGTTTTATTGGATGTTTCTGGATCTATGGAGATGAATGCCTTTCGACCGATCTATGACCAGTATCTTATCACAGGCTATTCTAGATCTCCCCAACCAAAAAACAAAGGTGACCCCAGTACTATCGACCAGCCTATATGATGGACTGACTCTTTTTTCATAGATGTCTCTAAACCCATCGTTCGTCGCTTCACCGATGCAATGGCCAACCACGATCACAACTTTGAAGGCTACCAGCTCGTCACTTTCTCTAGTAAAGCTCAGTTCATCGGTTTCATCAACCATTGGAATTTCGATGCAATGTGGGATAGTATCAGATTTGGGGGACCAACTCGCGTCATGTCAGGCTGGCAAAAAGTTAAGGATCTACATTTCCAGAGGCATTCTGAATCAGCAACCTATCATCCTGTGTATGGGTGGCAGGCTGGTCCGGAAACCCCTATGCTAAGATTACTTCTTTTGCTTGATGGCGAAGCAATGGACATGGACGAGTTTGAGCTCGACCTCCTCAGCCTCTCTTGGGTCCATGTTACAATATTCCTGATTGGTGTCGACGGATGCCCGCACCATCATCGCCATGCTAATGAGCTGCAGAGAATCAGCGAGGTCAATCCACATGTTTCGTTTGTCGATGCGCAGGGAAACACCCCGGAACGATTTGTCACCCACGAGCTGCTCAAACGACACCTCGGCTACGATCTTTCCATGGCCGAGTTCGAGGAACTGGAACAACAACCGCCATCATATAATGAGTGAACATGCAATTATTCGCGAGTCTTTTACAAGACTATTCGATTCTTCTCAATTTAAATCCATGCTGAACATGTATACAGTTCGCATGCTGCTTTATTTTTATGTGTTCACGGCGGAAATGCTGAAGCAACTATACTTTACTGGAGAGGCAACTTTGAAATTGATATGGACCACGTTACCCGCAAATACTAATTATTTTGTCAAATAGACAGGAGATTTTATGAAGTTCACACAGAAAAGAAAGAAGGGTATCGTTACACATTAGCATAATATCAGCTTTGACTGGAACAGATGTTTCAAGCAACTGCTATCGAACAGGGCAAGAAGACCAATACTTACCACTTCCTCCACCAGTGATAATAGCCACCAAGCCCTTCACCGAGAACAACTTGGAAGCTTCAAATTCCGCCATTTCGCCAATGTATGAGATATATCTATAATCAAGACAGCACTATAAAAATCCCCTGAAGCTCTAGGCAATATATGGGACTCCAAAATTGTTGAAATGGAAAGAAAATGAGCTTGTAATAGTTGTCTCCTCTGCCAGTTCGGAGACAAACCTACCCTCGGCAAACCGGCTTTTAAAGCGATGTTTGTCATCAGCAAATTGCCTCGGCGTGACGGGCCGAACATAAGCAAGACGACTCATGTCGGTGTTCATTAATACTACTAGTGATAGCATAGCTAGTTCTCCGTCAGATGAGATTGAAATCAAACCGAGCAATGATTTTCGAATCTTGGAAGATGGAAATATTATCATCAAAAATCTTATTTGAAATGCTAAGGAGCTAAGAGTCACGAATGTCAGCATCACAGTATGAGATTTCCAGAGCCTTCTGAAACAATATTTAATATAAGCTTCTGCCATAGTTCCCGAAATTCAACTGCTATTTCCTTCTTTGAGTGGGTGGTCTGACCTGCTCGGCTATAATCGCTAACATCTGGTCGAACAATCGCAAGAGAGAATTGCCGGTCTGAACAGCCAATCCTATTCGAGATAAGAATAACCATCAAGGCTCACTAGGTATAATATGGGGAAATATCATATGTACCTGATGTTCTAGACAGACATCTCGAGTACTCGGCTGCTGTATGTTTTCATCTCGTTCCACCATACCCCGCATGTGTTTTGACACAAGCCGGGTTATGTATTCTCAGTTTCTGTTCTGATTGTTAGCGCTATAAGCTTCCCTGCGTAGGTGACCTGTCAAATGGCCGTTTACAGATTCTTTGATTACTTACCATGTAATCTAGTACTAGATCCCTAGAATCTAGCTTCTTTGTCCTAATTAGGGGTTAAATATACGTTCAACAACAACAACCCCTTAAATCCTAGATTCAACCAAGCAGCTAGCAGTTATCTAGAGCACTTCAGATAGGCAAATGCAGTTGCTATGCTTCCATGCCCTAGGATTCGACACGGATTAATTTGAAGCATCCCTAGCTGGCGGAAGCGGGGTGCGGGGTAGCTGCGTTGATACGAAATCTGGAGGTGATGTAGCTGACCTGACGCAGATGGATAATTAATCACCAGTATACGACGATTAGAATCAGTATCTGATTTGAAATATCCAATTGTACTTTTATTCTTCGTTGTACATAATATATACACTCCACAAGTCGTAAAATAGCAAAAGAAACATGGGCACTGCAAGCTTGACATCCGTTACAGCCCCCATCCATTCCTCTCGCTGGGATGAACCCAGGGAAATCTCGAGTGATCCTTCTATCACAGATTGGCCGGTAGCTTCCCCGCCTTTTGGCCAGTATAGGTAGCAATGGCGTCCATAAGGGCGGGCGACAGAGCGTCGTAACTTTCCAACCCCATAGACTTGAACTTGCTGCGAACTTCATCCATACCCTTCGGGTTGAATCCCTGCTCGATGATCGAAGAGACGAAGGCGGCGAACTGAGGCTCCTGCCAGCCCTTCTGGTCGGACAACTCGACGTGAACGAAGTCGAGACCCTTAAAGGGGTGATCGATTTCGATGCGACCGAACAGGTGCACTCCGCATTGCTTGCATTGGTGTCGCTGGATAGTGGCACTCTTGTCGAGGATTTCGAGCTTCTCAGGGTGGGCAGTCACACTGACTTTGTCCTTCGGGATGACTCCGACAATTGAGAAGAGGTAGCCATCCGGCTTCCAGCACTTGGAGCATCCGCATGCATGGTTGTGAGCGACGTTTCCATCGAGTGTCACTTCGACTTTGTCACTAGGGCAGTGGCAGTAGAGCTTTCCACCGCGGAACTTAGGATCGCCCTTGGTGATGCCGTTGTCGATGAGCGGGTGGAGAGCAGGAGCCATTTTGGGACTTCAGGGCTGTAGACTCTAGATGGATTCTGGAACCGTTTCTCAAGGACCTTGGAAGCCATTATGAGGGTATATATATAGGATCGAGTTGGCCCTCTCTCAAGTACACCTGATGCGGAGTAAAGATCCAGCTCCTGAAATATCAACCTCAGTCTAGTCCCGAAACAGTATTGTTTTGCGTTATGGATCTACTGCTGTGGTCAATTTGGAGTGGGACAAATGATGGATCCTTTCACTGCGGGGCTCACTGACACATTACTCCGCACCAGAGATACAGAGAATCGCAAGAGGACGATGGTATATCTGTCTCTCCTCATCTCAACATGATTGTACTCCGCATGGAATTCTTTCACCGGCCGTTCCCCGGGATTTCGGGAAGATTGGGGAATGAATATCCGCTCAGTCAAATTGCGTGCTTCGGAGATATCTCTCAGGCTATAAAGATCGGGTGTGATCAGCTTTATAATATCAAATATAGCAAGCTGAGACATACGGAGACTCAAGGGTAATAAAACGAAGTAGGTACCAATGAGTGCCCACAAACTTACGCAATATAGGACTCACTAACTATTAGATGCCAGTCGTGATGCTCTTCCGGCCGTTCGGACAATATATATAGGGAATTAAAGACGCAGTAGTTCCCGAGAGGCGTGGGCGAATAGAAGCTTTGTTGCAGTCAATCAAAGATCCTGATAACCCACTGATAAGCTTCAGTGAACAACAGAATTGCTAACAAGCGCTTTATCTCAAGTTGAAATGGATTCACTAAACCACCTCTAGAGATATATCTCTCGAGGAAATTCATTACGAGAACAAGCAATAGATACATTGGTTCTACCCAACAAATTGGTGGCATCATCCTATCAGTGCCTCATAGCTAAATATTTCATACTTTTTCTTTTCCCATATCGATTCTGCAGTAGTCTGGAGAGGCTATATAAGATATGAAAAGATACAGGGAGCACAATAATTGACGACAACAAGAACATTAGTGGTAAACTAGCAGTATGAAGGTATCCAAGTAAGATGATGTATTCAGCATTGTCAGAAAACCAGTTGAATCGACAGAGAGTACTCGTATTAAACAATGTGATCTGGACCTCAATTCTCTAATAATCAAGTTCTATCCAAATTAGACATGTCTCAAAGACATGCGACCCAGTTGCAGCGGGTCCAATGCAAGTAAGCTGTGGGTGCAGATGAATTGAACTACAATTTACCTCTCAGTAGATCTCTGATGGATGTCTTACATTAGATAGAGTGAGTTAGTTAGAGTTTAGTACAGAGTAGTGGTCGAGCAGACTCGTAATGCATTTGCCAAAATAGGATGTTCACTAGGAAGAATCATTTCCCATGCAGTGGGGAAGGCCACGCCAAAGGTTCTACTCCTATCATATTAATAAACACACACACACACACACACACACACACACACACACACACACA
>JAPVCG010000038.1:341070-351161 GCA_029606305.1 Paecilomyces fulvus
TCGATATATCACAATGTGCACATGTTTGTGTTTCGTCTTCTCGTTTTGTCCAACTATGGCTTCGACGTGCTATTTTTGAGACGATAATCTTTTAGCTCTCTCAGATCCAAGGGGATAGTGGCATGCGTATACTTCTTAGGGAGGGTGAAGTATTGTTCTATCAACGAATCGTGGTCATTGATATCCCATTCAGAATTCCTGCTATGCTTAAAAAAAGGTATGATGTTAAGTATATGTATATATATGTCTAGGAGGGAGAAAGACCCATGAATGTACTTTTCGAGTACACCCACAAAACATTCGGATCCCGCAATATCTTACCTCGAGACCACCAGGGACATGCAATATGCCAGCCATATCACCCAGTATTTTAAGCTCAAACTCCGTGCTCAATGCGGAACTAATTAACGCTTCGTAATAAGCGACTACCTTCTTAAAAAATCCCATATCCCATCCACCACACACCCCACACAAGGGGAACCATCACTCCAATGGCTGCTGACCCAGCAGACATCTCTAATATACACCACACCCAGAGCGTTCCGATAGACGGAGCTCTCTTCATCACGGCATAATACCCTGCCTCATTCGTCAACGCGATCAGCTTCGCACCCAAGGCCACCGCCAGCGGTAAGAACAGCAGAGTACGCAATGTAGGCGGGAAAACAAATTTCCATATCGATGAAATTGAAAGGTCAGATAGACGTGGGGACTCGGAAGAATTGGTATTGTTCCCCCCAAAGGAGATGATATGTCCGTGAGAGAGATGGATCAGGAACGTCAGGACGGGCAGCGCAATAAGGAGTGATTCGTGAACGAGCTTTTTCATAGGGATCTCCTGCGCGTATTGGTGTGCGGCGAGGTAGGAGAGCGTGAAATGCATAGTGGAGAGAGGGATCGAGAGGAGGAGGGTGTCGACGAGAGGAGAGAGGGTGTCGCTGGAGTCTGCGGTCGCATTTTTATCATCTCCGCCATTGTTTTTCACTATTGAGGTAGACGAAGAAGACGACACTTCAGACTCCTTCACCGGAACGACATTTCCATCCGGAGATATCCGCATGAACTGCGCCTGTGTCTTCTTCCTCTGCGTGCCGCCCTTCCTGTCTTCTTGTCCGTCCCCCTTGGCCTCCCTCTTCCCATATAGACGATCTAATTCCCGCTGTCTCTCCTCCGCAATCTCCAAGAGGGTTTTCGCCTTCGTTTGACCCTGGCTCTGACCCGGGGGTGGCGGTCGCGCCAGTGGGATGGAGGATGGATCGAAGGACTCCGATTCTTTGGCGGCGGCACGACGCTGTTTTCGGTTCCGTGGGGGGTTCATCTCTTTGTCCTGGTTTCTGGGGAGTGATAAACTTGGCTGGGAACAGTGATTAGACGATATATCCAGATTAATCTTGCCACATGAGAGTCTAGGCTCAGTGATCAGATCATGATGGTAGATGTGTTGGGTGAGGTGTCCGATAAAGTTAAGCTCCGGGTAGATCATCGCTCCGGAGTTAGGCGGGGTTAAGGGCTGCCAGTGTAGTATGTACGTCATGTATTATTGCATGTACTATGGACATCCCAGTAGACTTAACGAAAGAACTACTGAAACCAGTCGACATCCGAATTGACTTTGGCAGTTCCTTGCAAGTCAATCATCTGATCCATGGTTTCTTTGGATCCAGACTTCGTTCCGGAGTTTTTAAAAGAAATCCATAAGCGATGATGATCTCATAACTATCACATCTCTTTTGCCGAGAGAAATTTTTGTACTTACAGACAGCGCATACTACCAACTCATTATAAGGTTTCTCGGATCTGGATTGATTATACTATAGAGCATGATGATTATTCCGGATTACTACCAAGTTGTGGATTATCGTACATTACGGAGTTCCTTGTAGCGAAGGTCTCTTTCTGTACAAATTAAGTTTCATACCCATTTCCATCGTATCAGCACGTCCGGTGCTGTAGGATGGGATCGTCGTCCTCCATAGGTCTCTTTAACCGGACTGGTACAGAGCAGGACCAGCCACCACGTGAGGGTTGATGAAGCTGAGGTTGAAGGGAGTCAGGAATGGGTCGTCATCGGTGATGGCAACGAACATGGTTCCGTTGATAGCTGGATCACCCTGGTAGGTCGACACGTTGGGCTGGATCGTCCAGCCAATGGTGGAGTTGCTGCCGTTGAGATTAAGGGCGGAGTAGGTCACGTTCAGCTGCGTCACCCAAGCGACATACATGGGAGATCCAGCCTGTGACGAGGTGATGTAGCTGTTGTTCGGGCCGACAGGCTTACCAGGAGTCTCCCACTCGAAGTAGACCTTACGTCCGGGGTAGGACAGTGGAATCGTGCGGTTGTGGGTGATAGCAGGATTGCAGTTATCTCCAACGGTGGTGGAATTGATGCATGAGGTATTGCTGGGAATCGTAGCATTCATGGTATTCATACCAGCAGAGATGGTCTCGTTGAAACCAGCGGTGGCGTTGGCGCGAGATGGGTTAGGCTGGTTCAGTATCCAGAGGGCCGGGAAGTTCTGCCAGATCAACCTGGTCTGGTTGGCAGGACAGTCGGCGATGAAGGGCGAGATGAGAGTCCAAGCCCAAGACTGAGGCACACCAACTTCGAACCAGACTGGCATCGGGAAGAGTCCCTCGAACTGACGGAAGATCATCTGCTGACGAGCCTCGGTGGTGATGGACTGCAGCAAGAGTTGTGCGGCTTCCCGGGAATCCAGATGGGGGAGGTAACCATAGACACCCGATTCACCGAAGCGGGTGAGTTTCTGACAGAAGTCGACGAATTCCCGCACGTTCGTGTACGGGTAATTGTAATTACACTGCTGCGGCGCCGCAGCTCCTAGGATGTTGCTGATCATGGTAGCGTGTCCAATTTCCTGGTTGGCCATGAATTCAATCAGGAAGCGGTCTTCAGCGTTCAGACCAGCTTCGAGGAAGTCATCTTCTGAGAACCTAGCCAGTCCATTGTGGAACAGATCCAATTCAATCCATTCCTGGTAAAGTGCAAGGGCCTGCAAGTCGTCAGTATGTATGCCTTTTCAATCTGGTAGGATAACATACCAAGGATTCATAGTCAAAGTCACTCTTGGCGTTGTAAACCGGTGGTGTACCGTTTGTGCCGACTCCTCCAGCTGGCACGTAAGGAGCAGGCTCGGCATTATGAAGCTGGCCATCACTGGGGTATGTTGTCGCATTGGGGTTGGGCGGCAAAGTCGGGATAGCCGTTCCCAGAATACCGCTAGCAGCCGTCAAGGCCCCCGTAGTTGTTGCTGTGCCAAGGTAAGGTCCATGGCTGATCGGTGTCGGATGAGTGCGCAGAGGAGGCGCAGCGCCGAGCGTATATGAAGCCGCAGGATCGGTTGTAGAGGCTGGAGCTGCCAGGGTGAAGGGCACCAAGGAAAGTAGCGCCGCGACGCTAAGACGGTTTGAAGGCATCCTGAAGGGTTATCTCCAAGAAGTCTAGTGAAGCTCTGCTGGCTGAAGGTCTTGGTAATGTGTCAAATTGTGGACGACAGCTAGATATAAATTCCCCCTCCCGGTCTAGGCATCATCCATCTTTTGTCAGCTCCAAACAAGTGACGCAAGCTCTCCATAACCATCCGCCAAGTATCCGGCGAAGTAGAAAGCTGATTGTCTTCCCAGCCTTGCAATTCGAGGAAAAGAAAGCTACTCCACATCTTCGGTAGATAGCAACCATGACGTCTGGATGTCATCGCAACAGTCGCACCCACCTCTTACTAGGTATATCAGAAGCCAATTCGAGGATGAAGTCAGAAGAGCCAGTAAGAGATCATGATTCCGTGTTCTCCGTAAGGCATGGACCGAGATCTGAAGAAGTTATTATGAAAGAGTATCCCGTTTCTGCAGGAGTACGCGGTCCATCACCTTCCGCACGCGTATCCGGAACTAGCCGGTCCAGGGATTTTGTCCTCCTGTCATCTGGGGCACGAATAGTATGCATGAGATCATCATGGCACAGAGATTTTATGGCGGATGAGTTTTGATGGAGACTCGGAACGCTTCAGTTCGGTTCGAACAGTGGCGAGATTCTTGAGACTCCAACTTTATTGCCGATCTTCCTATACATTAGGAGAAAGTATCTTTCCCATTTCAATTCTTTCGGTAGGACCACAGGATCGTCGTGTCATCTGCTGCGCAAGAGATGCCGTCAAGGCAACAGGGTTTCCATGATGTAGCTGTAAAGAGGCGAAGTCGGGAGATATGATCTCCGCATCGGTTATGGAGACAAGGATGAGCATTTCAATGCACGCCCTCCTATTATCGAACAGATAGAGAAATGCTCCCATTAGCCTTTGACAAAAGAAATAGGCGGAAGCTTGTTCTCGCTTCGCTCGGCAACCAAAGTATGGATGACGTTGGATATCATCACGGTACCAAGGTCCACTAGCAGACTTTATTATTAAGGTCAGCTTACTTACTGTAAACAGCACGGAAGCAATATCCGTCCTCCAACCAGGTTGTCCGGCAACAAGGTGGGCGAGTTTTGCGGGGAGTCACTGACTGTTTCTTCACAGCTTGTGAGACATTATTCCATGCATACCTACCTAGAGTAGAACCAATGCCAAAATCCAACGCCAGTTACTCTGGCATCGGCATGTTACATCAGCACAACTGCCGACTCACCCGATCAAAATGATTTGCTTCCCCGTATCTAAAAAAAAAAAAAAACCTGCAGCATCTTTTAAGAGCTCTACAAGCAAAAGATGACAAAATGACAAAATGATACTCCACTAAGTATTAGCCCCCACGTGCCTATGAAAGACTATGGTGGCATAGACCGACATATCATTTCGGTTAATGGAGAAGTATCTAGTATTGACTTTCACAATAAAAGTATGCGCATCTATACTGCAGTGAGTTAGATGCCATTCAGTCCTTGCTATTCCTGCTTCTTCCTTATCTCCACCAGTAGCTGCTTATGCTCCTTTGTTGCAGCTGGAAATTATACACAGTGGAGTGTAGGTCTTCTACTTTGATCACCTCCTCGGGCTCTTAAGTTCTACGTTGCCCGAAATGTTCTGAGGAAGGTACAATAAGTTTTCTTCGAGCTCCAGCCTAACGTTGGCCAACCAACTCTTATCCCGTTTAATAAGAGCCCGAATAGCATCGTCAGGACCACGAGTTACTACATGCAGCAGCTATTTTCCGTGAACCGAGGTGCAACTATTCTACCCGTCGTATCAGACACGGGTTTCGGTCCTGGTAAGTATCTTACTCGCCCATCACGCTGTGTAAGTGCGGGTAGCAATTATATATTTCCTTCCCTCACCGTTGTTACGGTCTCTACATCATAAATCACCGCCACCTTATATTCGATTTCTCCTTCTTTCGCATACCCTTTACCCAAGCATCTACTTAATCAGTCATCTACATAACAAATAATAAGCATGGACATATATGAATTGCGACTTAATCAGACCTTTACACTACGATTACCTTCCTTCCCCTCTTGAAGAGACTCAAAATCGAACCCTTTTAACATCCAATGGGGTCGTGGTTTAGTGGTATAATGCATCCTTAGCATGGATGAGGTCCGGGGTTCGATTCCCCGCGACTCCATAGCTTTTTGCTCTTTCTTCACCATCTCTCTAGACGAATGTGAGATGGGCCTGAAAATTTTCTTTTTGGAATCGTTGAAGCGCGGCCGGTTAACTGCGGAGTGGCGTGGATCCAGTCGTTTAAGTCTAAACTTTGAATGTTTTAAGGGATGCGTTAGGCACGTGACCTATTCCCCTTTTTCACTCGCGGCAACTTACTCGATATTATTATTACTTCACAGAGCATGAACTATGCACAAGGTAAAGTAGTAAATTAGCGAATCAAACGAGAGTGCTAGAAGTTCCCTCTAATCGACTTATACCACAATTTATTGTTCGTCGTCCAAGTCTCTTGTAAAACGATAAAGCTTTGCATCCGTAAATGTACCGAGACCATTGCGCCCCAAGGCACTAGACCCTAAAAAAAATCAGATACCATGTCAATACACAATCAATTCTTCATAGTCCTTCCTTCAACCCTTCACTACAACATAGATATAACTGAGTTCATAAGAACCCCTCAGGTCCAAATCAATGAGAACAACCACGAAAAAAAAAAGCAAAAGATAATGGAGTCGCGGGGAATCGAACCCCGGACCTCATCCATGCTAAGGATGCATTATACCACTAAACCACGACCCCATTGGTTGATATCTTACACTTCCGGAGAGTGATATATCAAGGGATTTTGGCAAGCGTATTGGAAAGACACGCTAGTAACTTATTTTGGCGATGAGGTTATGGTCTTATGGGGATAGTTGAGGTAATTCAGTATTATAGAGCTCGTCTTAACTAGCTTACTATTTGAAACTTACTGTGAGAAGGGGTCCGAAGTTTGAAATGGACGAATCTTTAGGATCTATCTTGTCTCTGCGTCTTTGCGGATCTTGGACTCCTATGATCGTAGATTTATGTTATGTCTGAATGTGTCCTACTCTTAGATAGAAGGAAAGAAATTATTCAAGAATATCAATTCTGAAACCCAAAGGAACGGAACGAAACGTTAAAATATTATGCCTTGACAACCTCGAACCCCTTGAAGCTAGGAAGCACTTCTCTAATATCGGCCAGGTACGGTAACATGCCACCCGCGTAATTGACCTGCTCGAATGGTTTCCCAGGGATACTGCCACCCATGTATGTCGAACGGGTGGTTGGGAATAGAGTGAGGTTGGAAATATGGTTGATGTGTTTCTTCCATTCCTGGACGGATTCGAGAGTCGGGTTTATATACTTGATGCCTTCCCGCTCCATCTGACGGATGACATCGACGATCCAGCGGCCTTGGACTTCGATACATGTCGGTCCATTGCTGAATAGGGTCGGGCCATGTGGACCATACAAGTGGAACATGTTCGGGTAGCCTCTCACGGTCGTTCCTAGATAGGTGTAGGCACCTGACTTCCATTCCTCCTCAAGGTCGGCGCCGTAGATACTTCGGAGGCCCATCTGCGTCATGCCGCCAGTGGTGATATCAAATCCAGTAGCGACACAAACAACATCGAGTTCGTGGACGGTGCCATCAGCAAGTTCGATACCGGTCTCAGTGAACCCCTTAATGGGGTTGTTCTTGACATCGACAACATCCACGCTCGGGCGGTTGAATTGTTCGTAATAGTTCTCTTCCAAACAGGGGCGCTTGACCCCGAACGCGTGTGGAGGGTCTAAAGGGGCGAGCAGGTCGCGCTTCTTGGGATCAGCGATTCTAGCACGCGTCTTTTTGGCCCAGAAATTGTACAGTTCTCGATTGGCTTTCATGTCGAATAAGTAATCTTTGTAGTTAGCCAGCCAGTAGTGGAAACCACCGTCTTGCCAGAGCTTTTCAAAGAAAGCTTCTCTCTCTTCCTCAGTGTCGTCGAATGTGTTCCGCTCATTGAAATGGTACATAAATCCCGCAAAGCATTTCTCCCGCAGCTCAAATAGTTGTGGGTAGTGCTGTTTGCAGATTTGTTGTTCTTCGGCTGTGAGATACCTCCGACGGAGGGGAACAGCAAGGTTGGGTGTACGTTGGTACACCTTGACCGACCCAGCGATAGGTCCCCATGCCTGGGCAACCTGGACGCCAGAGGCACCTGTACCGATGATACCACAGCGTTTGCCACGGACATCCACACCCTCTTCTGGCCAGAAGGATGAATGGTGGATGATGCCTTTGAACTTGTCCATTCCTTCGTATTCGGGGATGTATCGTTTGGCAGAGAAACCGGCGGCGACGATCAGATATTTCGCCTTAGCGGTTCTGCCATCGGCGGTCTTCACGTACCAACGACCCTCATCCTGATTGAAGTCGGCACCCACAACGACACTCTCAAATGCACAGTCCTTTTTGATGTCGAGGACTTTGTCGACATGGTCGAAGTAGGCTCGGATCTCCCTAAAGCCTGGATAATTCGTGCTCCACGTCCAATCCTTGTAGGTCTCCGGGATGGAATATTGATATTCGGGGACTTCGGAGTCAACCGCAGCTCCAGGATAACAGTTCCACCTCCATGTGCCTCCGATGTCTTTGCCAGCCTCGTATATGACCGTCTTAAGCCTGCGTTTCCGCAGCTCATGGAGTAGGAAGACACCGCTGAAGCCTGCACCTACTACCAGAACGTCGACTTCGAGGTTATCCGCATAGGGACCAGTCGTATCTCTCCGGTTTGCGTACTGTTTGATATCAGATTTCATCTTGACGAGTGGTGTGGGAATCGAATGATCTCCAACGCCTTCACAGGTTCAAAGGTGTTATCGGTGGACGAGGTAGTTAACTGTAATAGAGTCTGGTTTCATTCCCTGAAACTCCAGAGATGCCAGCTCTGCAGAGATCTCAGATATATATATATATCGACTGCTAGTCAAACTGAGCACATCTTGTTGTATCATCTGTTTCCCCGCAAAGTCTTCCATTCCATGACCGTGGTCAGTCGCCTATGGAGAGCGAGTCGGTCGGTTGTTGAGAGCACCGCATTTGGACATCCAAGACGTCGATAGCAGCAAAGGTCGGTGGATGGAATTTCCATCCCCGCAAAATTGAGCCTGGAATCTGGGGTTGCGGATCCGCATCGGACCGAACATTGGGGACGATTTCATGTCACGTGGCTTCTCCAGCGTCCATTCTTTCGGGTCTCATATGCAGACTCTTAAAGCCGCGGTTAGTTAACTATACCAGAGACAAGAACCTGCAGATCGTCGACTAGAGGTGGCGGCAATAGATCTCATAGTTAGCAACATCACCAGTTTGTGATCTCCCCATCAAGCGGAGCCTTTGTCTGGAGACCCCGCGTTTCGGTTCTCATGAACCATCACTCTGCCAAATAGGATCCAGTTACTGAACTTGCAAACCCTCATATTCTTAGCTGCGGGGTTTGAATGTGCATAACCACGGAAATCAGCTGAGGAAACTATTGTCCGAAAGACGTATCGACATCTCCCAATTGAGGCCAACAAAGACCGCCGGGTAGCTCATGTCACGGGACCATAGAATATGGGCGCTCTCGGACGGTTTGATGCTACTGAATTGTATCTGAGATGGCTCTTCCCATTTCCGCATAGCAGACCCTACTAGTACCAGCATCAGAGAAATACCTACGGCCCCGACAATTCTCACGGGCCTTAGACGACGGGAAGAGTCCGTTGAGACTCATGTATGGACCCTCATTGAATCAAATATACATCATAGACTTCAAGCGATCGATAAACTGAGTTGTAGCCCCAATCCTAATGGCAGTGGTTCCTGAGTTCTTTGCTCCACAAAGCTACTCAAAGATCCCCATTAGAGACGGACCGCATACCTGGTGCGGAGCGGATGCGGAGAAGTGAACACGCGGACTTGATAAGAATCGGACGTATAGGCCGCACCATCGTAGTGCCAACTGATCCATTGTCAGATCCAGGGAAGACCAAAGAAAGATTTCTCCTTTTGGTCGAGTGGATAGGAAGTCCAACATGGTAGCATGTCCTCCCACACCTGAAGTGGCTGTTCCCATCACTTCTCATATGATAGTGCCTTAGAAGACAAGGGTTCAATTCCCACTTCTGCTAAAAATACCTGGCAGTCAAAAAAAGGTGCCCAGAGGAATCACAATGCATGAATGATGACAAGAGCTGGTCCCAAGTCCCAATGTCAGGGGGGTGCATTAGGGATCTGAGTTAGGGATCTGAGTTAGGCTCAGTCTGTGGCTATGTTTGATAAAGTTCACCTTGTCTGAGGGGGGGGTGTCAGATCCAGGGAAGACCAAAGGGAGATTTCTCCTTTTGGTCGAGTGCATAGGAAGTCCAACATCCATCAATCAAAAGTAGAGTCATACTCAGAGAACAGAGGCCCGGGAGCACCTTGGGAACCAGTGTTTTCCAAAATGAGACGTATTCTCCTCGGACAATTCTCCAATTCGGGCCGACTCTCTTCTGTCTCGTGAATGGAGTACCACAAAGAGCTACCAACACCAGATAAGAAAGCTGACCGCACTCACCCACCATATGAGACGCGTTGTCAGAACCAGAGAAATTTTTTTTTTTTTTTTTTTTTTTTTTTTTTTTTTTTTTTTTTTT